>ML315257.1:0-190573 GCA_005239505.1 Nicotiana paniculata
CTTGAATTTGAAGGAATTCAAGTAAGCTTAGCCCCTGTACAGGATGGGGGAAGTTCAATTAGATGAGAATGACCCCTTTCTTACTTTCCACTCGCTAATGAACTTCTACCTCAGCTAAATGCAAACCTTGACCTGGAGCTGGAGGAAAACGAAGTCTTTCCTAATCTATCTCATAGTATTACTGAAAGAATATGGGATCTTCTCAAAGGAGATGGCACTAATTCTCCTTCCTTAGGTGTTAAATGTGATTGATCCGCATAGTGGATAAAAAAATACCTACACTTTGTATTTCTGCTTAGTCTCGCCTGGTATCGTAAGAATCCTAAAGACCAGGTGACTGGACATCTTGCTTCTTTGCTAGTTCCCTTGAGTGGATCTAAAACTTTCTTATTCTAGGTTATTTGATACTTCCTTCTTTTATGGACTCCTAGGAATTTCGTATAGAGAAAAAGACAGTCTTCAAGTTGAACTAGCTCTAGGGTTCCTGAAACCTCTTTGCCTTCGACATAGTACATGTTTTTGAAGTTCCATTCTTTCCTAGTGTTGAAAAATCTCTTCCTTAAGGAAAAGTGTATAACCCCAAGGCTACGTACCAAAGGAGAGAGGCTAGGTCTCAATCAATAGAAAGAAAAGCAAAAAGTCTTAACCCACACTAAAAGAATCAAAATAGTTAACTGGTGAAAAAAAAAGAGAGCGTTGAGAGAATCGTATGGTCAAAGTAAGACCTTTCTTATTATAGAACAACCCACTAAAAAGGAGTTGTGTATAGAGAGGAAGTCGCAGCTAAGAAATGAAAAAGAACAATGTATGGGGAGCTAGCTTTAGTAGAGGTAGCGGCGGGAGATTCAATTAATTGAAATCTTGAAGGTGAAATTTAACCTTTACCTCAGAGGTAGATTAATAGATCTGCCTTTCCTCGTACCATTTTTTCTCTCTGATCCCACACTCTTATCTTCCATTCATTCTCTGATCGCCTCAGTCGCTCTCCTAGTTATCATTTCCATGACTCTCTTTTTCCCATTCATCTCAAACTTCCTCGTTGTGGGCGATACTATAGTGTTGAATCTTTTTCCAGTAGTTGTTCTTGCAGTTGCAGTAGTTGTTGTAGTATCATCGAACTAAAGGACGGACCGCAATGCAAGTACTAGAACTATGAATTTCTATCAATGTCGGTATAGACAGAGGTCTAGGATAGTATGTTGTCAGAGTGAGACCGAGGTAGAGTAAGGAAGTTAGACCGAAGTGAAGGACTCGATTCCTCTAGAAGAAAGGAGAGAGAATGAATAACCAATTCTATGAAATAATATCTTATTCACTAGAATCGGTTGCTACTAGTCCGGGTTACCTCAGAGATAACGCCATTAGGTGAGAAAAAAGAAGGTAGTTAGTGCACTAACTCAAATCTTGTTCTTGGACGAAATGTCCTGCTAACATAGGTGCACTCCTACTAAGAAATGGAAGATCCAATATCTTTCTCTTTGACGACACAATGCCTCACCTGCCTTCTGATACACATCTCTTTCGTTTACCCTAGACCCACCCACCAAATTAAACTCTTCCCTTTTTTGTTGGGTTAGAACAAGTATGAAGTTAGGGAGGAAAAAGAGAAGGAAGAAAGAATATAGTAATATATACCTTTCCCAGCTCTCAGAAATGGAGAAGGAATCAAAAATCTAGTGAACCCCTCAAACTCCATAGGTAATTCGAGACTATTCAAGAAGAATAAGATAAGCTAAGACAAAGAACTTGAACATTGACAATAGAAAGTTGAATACTACCATTCTTTTGCGTTGACTCTTCCGCGGAGTAGCCTAAAGAATCCCATTTTTCTCTTATTACTCCTGTAGAACGAGAGATTCGACAACATTCACTGAGTAAAGAGAAATGTCCACTTTCTTTCATAAGAAAACTTCTTGTAAACTAAGATTAGTCTTAGATTAGGTAGTAAAGGGGATCGCATCACCGACCATATCTATTATTCGTAGGAAGGTAAGTAAAAAAAAACTACCTTTTTCTATTTGATTGACAATGTAAATCTGTTCGGATGATCTAATAATTTATGTAGCCGAGTCACGAGGACTACTTCTTATACTCCCGTCCCAGAAGATAGAGGGAACTTAGCCTCTGACAAAGTAGTAGCTAACATAGGAATAGCTGTCAAAGGAAGAGCTTCCTCTTAGATTCTAACTTATTTGGAAACAAGATTTTCTACCCATGTAGACTCTTCTTTTGAGGAAACTGATTCGCTAGCATTGGTATACTTAACGGGTCTTCCTTGCTAACCTTCGCTTCTAGAAGGAAGTAAGTAGAAACTAAACTTTTCCAATATAGAATTATTAGTTATGTTAAAATACCCCGAAAAAAAGAGACCTCATAAGTAATATTAGCGGAAAAGCAGGAGGTAGAGATTCGCAAAGGTAACCATATGCCTGGGGCTTAGGACAATAAGCGTGCAGTGTCTCATAATAAAGGACAAAGACTAATTCATATCTTACACCGATTGGATTTTAGAATGTCCTTCTCCCCTTATCTTCTCATCTATCTTCTTTATCTTCTTTGGATCGCCTGGCTTCTGTGAAGCTCTTCTTGAATTGCTTTCTTCAAAAAAACTTTCTTTATTAAGAGTCCTTTATGAAGTTAAGCTCCTTCAAATAGTAAGATTCTCTTAAATTCATACCTCTAAGCGCTCATGACTATCCGATGATAGTCACTTAGCTTTCCTTTTTGACTGAAAAAGGAAAACAGAAAGATTGCGCATAAAAAAATATAGAGAATGAGCTATTACGTGCAAACAATGGAAATTCAATAATAAGAGTCTGATCTTCTTGCTTAAGAATATGCAATTCCTCCGGAGTGAAGTTGTTAGAGGTAAGAGAAGATGAGGAAGCAAGTTTAATTGAGGAAGCCACTTTCTTTAATGTATTCTAGTTGGTCTACAAAAGCATGACACATGACAATTCTCCTTTTTTTAGTCCACTCCCCCTTAGAAAATGGAGCTGCTTGAAAGAAGATTTCGAAATTACATAGGTGAATGTAGAGATCACCGTTGTCCTACTCGAGATGAAGTACTTGTCATCCCCAAACAAAAAGGGATGAGGGAAAAAGGCTCGAGAAAGCGTCCTTAGAAGGGGGAATATCTGAAAAAGTGTTAGCGGGGACCCAATCCCTCTCGTTCTTACAGAAGACATAAGGGGGAATACACAACGGACGGAAAGTAGGGAAACATCCTTTTTCTGTCTTCTCTCCACATAGGAAGGAAATCACCGCCAAGTCAACAAGAAAGTAGAAACTGCATGAGGTAAGACTAAGGGCCTTGTGCGCCCTGTAAGAGATTACCGGAGGTCCCGGTACCAGGGGGCGCGGGAACAAGAAACTCCAGTAAATAAAAGAAAGACAATAGGAGTCCTCTCAATAGCTGAGGGCCCACTTCCCTATATGCCCTTATAGAAGGGGAAAAGCTTGATTCTCACAGATTAGGCAATACACATGTGCAAACAAGAAAATCAAACTATCTTCTTATTGATACTATATATTTATCCTTTCCCCTATAGATCCACCTTTCTTCAAAATAAAGATATAGCAACTAAAAGAAACTAAATCAAATCGGAATAGGATAAAGAACACCTGAAGGATCAGAGAGAAAGAGGATTCTAAAAGCGAAAAGCCTAGAAGGCTAGATTGTCAAACTCATAGGCAGCAGTAAGATCTCTGTCTCAAGAAGGCATGAGGATTTTCTAAAAGTCTCCTCTCATTACTTATGGATAAAGCTCTTAAGCTTAACCTTTTACGAACTGAGAGATCTTCCCATTCTAAATAAGATTGAGAGTCTTTCAACTAGATGTGCTCCTTTGGTTGGGTTTGAGAGAGAAAGTGTGAGATACTTGGTCTAATAACTAGTCCAACTTCCTTGTATCTGAAAGCGATGACAGGATGTTAGGTCTAGTAATGAGACTTTTTGGATAATTTACTTCCACGAATAGACTGCTGGGCTAAGAAGAATAGGTTGGGATTGATCCCACCTTTGAAAGAGTGGTTTTGTTGTGTCAATACAGCTTATTGAGTTATCAAGCTGAACTGCCTCCTGTAAGGAGATTAAACCGTTCGTTTACTCTAAATCTTATTACCGACTCGATGGATTTCTATTTGAAAATACTTTCAATACAAAACGAGCTCCTTTTGGCTATACTCTAGTTGGACAGCCACAAAGAGTCTTTATATTTTATTGTTCGAAATCAAGGGGGAGATTGAATTGAAAAGGCCCCTTACTATAGATAGGATGTTAGCGCTGTTTTTTGAAATAAGGACGTTTAGGTTTGACTAATAAGGTAGAAAGGGGCAAGCCAAAACCCACACTGCTGAGTTTGGCTTTCGGGGCTACCTACTTTAGGGATTATGTAATATATAAAGAAGAACCCTCTTAGGCCTTTTTGTTTAAGGGTTTCTCGCCTTTTGAATAGAAAGAAGTGCGAGAGCAGAGGTTATTTCGGTAAACGGATGCATGAGCTGAGGCTCCCATGTCCTGCCGACCCTCAGAAAAAGTAAGGGCTCATAGGGAGTCAGAAGCAAGCAGAGTAAAAGCTGGGTAAAACTCACATAAGTAGAGGGGGAGACACATTCATGAAAAGCGAGAAGCCCCGCCGCGGGGGATTGACCAACTATGAATAGATCTTACTTATACTTATGGGTAAGAACATATATTAGTCCGTATCCTGGGTCTATTTGTTACAAAAGGCGACCATCCCCTTTCCAAAACATTAACATAGGTCCTCAGGAAGACATCAAAAAGGGGGCGAAAAAAGTTTATTTACCTTTACAATATTTCAGAATCTATCATGGCTCTATATATTAATTAAAAAAAAGAGTTTTGCATTTCGGGTGAACAAATAGGCATGAAGAAGAGTGAGAGGGGGGATACGATCCCTCTCTTTTTGTTGTTATGGACCACCCATCTCTTCCTTCCCCTTTCGCCCGGGCCGGTGAGATCAGATTTCTAGTAGCAGAGGGGGTTCGATTCCCGTTATACGCGATGTGGCAGAAAAGACTGATTCTACGAGATATGCCTTGCCTGCATTAAGATTTAAAACATGTCGTATACTTTCAGGAAATGTTTGGAACTAAGAACTTACAATAATATAACACCGTGTTCTCCGAAGATTGAGGAACAAGAAGAGATCTATTAACAGAAAGATTTATTCTAGAGAAAATCCTAACAGTTACATCCAATTACAAACTACACGAAAGTTGTCCCTTTTTATGGAGATTTACCCATCACAGAGATGCACAGAGAAAGAGAACAAACTTCATATATTCCTTTTCTACTCAATCCAGAAACAAGATCGGACGTTATCCCAGTTTGTCTCCATTTTTTTGTGAAACTATTCCTCAAGCAAGGCAGCCGATAAGTCATCGAAGGGTTTGTGTTAATATTACTCAATTTAAAATCTCCCACGGTGATATAATATATTTTCAAGAAAATGATGCGAGAACCCACGGTGAAGAAATAAAGAGACCATTCTGTATCGAAATCTCAGTTGAAAAATAATAAGAAATAAAGAGACCATTCCGCCTACTCAAAACTAGGAGGGGATGCCTCCTACTACTAAAATCTGTATTTTGCCAACAGTTGCGTTCTTCTATGCAAGAAGAAGACTTAGAAAGAACAAAGAAGTTTGGATCCGAAAAAGTATGCTTAGGCAGTTCTTTCGTTGAGCACAACAGAATGAAGAAGAATTTGTATCATTTCAAATCCCTATTCTTATCGAAGAGAGGGAACGAGAAAAACCAAAATATTCCTACTCGAACAAGAAGTCCTATAGTTTACAACTCTTCTTTATATAGTAATTCGACCTATTTCTCCGCATCCACCCATCAGTTTACTAAAAAGATCAAAATAAAAAGGATCGAACTATATACTCATTATTCGGAGGTGAATCATAGAACACCAAAACATGTGCTATATTATGGACCTAACATAGGTCACATACCTCACGAAATAAGATTGAAAGATACAAACCATCTTCTTCGGAGCGGAAAGGGACGTGGCCAAAACATATAAAGATCGGCGTAGTCACTCATCGAGACATATCTATCCGGATAGAGGATAGTCTAGGCCGATTCATAGATAAATCTATCTCCATATACATAGGTATCTCCGTGGATAGAGATAAAGATAGGGATCCATCTAGATCTTGAATCACCATTTCCATATTTTTTCTTGATTCTGATTGATTGCCTTTTTTTAAGACAACTATTAAATCTTAATACATGCAAGGAAACATAATTTTTCAATTATTACTTGCTGGATCCGAGCGTAGACGAGCGAGAAGAGCCAAGGAAAGAGGGAAGCCCGTCATAGAGCAGTCGACTAGAAGTAGAAGACTGCTAGCTTGACAGAAGGCGACCTGTCTCAGGAAAGATGGCCCAATTTCTCTTCTTTCCTTTTGATTTCAGCTTGTTTTTTTCAGGGGTCCAGAAGGCTAAAAGGTGGGGTAGAAGGAAGCTGAACCTTTAATCAGCCTGGACACATAAATAATTTTCGGCGTCGAGAGAGATTTGAGATTCTATAAGTAACTCAGTGAGTGCTTTATAAGAAGGGCTTGGAAGAAGAAAATGAAATAGGAACAACCACGCTGGTCGTAATAGATCGACTTTCATGCTAGTTCTTGCTCTAGCATGAAAGTTCCATTTCAGGGAAGAACGACGTACTATGATACTTTCTGTTTTGTTGAGCCCTGCTTTGGTATCCAGTTTGATAGTTGTACGTGCTAAAAATCTGGTACATAACATTTTTTTTCTCATCCCAGTCTTTCGCAGCACTTCAAGTTTACTTCTTTTGTTAGATCTCGACTTCTTCGCTATGATCTTCCCAGTAGTTTATATAGGAGCTATAGCCATTTCATTCCTATTCGTTGTTATGATGTTCCATATTCAAATAATGGAGATTCACGAAGAAGTATTGTGTTATTTACCAGTGAGTGGTAATATTGGACTGATCTTTTGGTGGGAGATGTTCCTTATTTTAGATAATTAAAGCATTCTATTATTACCAACCCAAAGAAATAAGACCTCTTTGAGATATACGGTTTATTCCATAAAAGTACGAAGTTGGACTAATTTGGAAACATTGGGAAGTTTACTTTATACATACTATTTCGTCTGGTTTTTGGTTTCTAGTCTTATTTTATTAGTAGCATGATTGGGGATATAATACTGACTATGCATAGGACTACTAAGGTGAAAAGACAGGATGTATTTCGATGAAATGCTCTGGATTCTAGGAGGACTATAATGAGGAGGACGACAGACCCGCTCACGACTATAAGGAGAAGTAGTGGTTCAAATCTGCATCATGAGACCAGGACAGTGTGGAGAAGCATCGATAAATGCTATTAACATTGATGATACGGCTTAGATGAATTCCTCTCTTGCTTCCAGACTGATTCCTTTCCTTTTGATGTGGACAAATGGGCATCCCTAGAATCAGCTGCTCTCCTTCCTGTTGGAGGAAGACAATGCGAAAAAATACATATATTAGTAAAGCAATGTGATTGTTCGTTGACAACATTGGGGTGTAGCGGATTGAATATTAAGATCTCTTTAGCTTTAGTATGACTATTACTATAAGCAATGGAGTAAGCTTGTCTGAGTATGTAAATTATGTGATGGATACAATAACAAATAAGCCTTCTACATCAACCAATTCTTCATCCATGAGAGACTTCAATGAAGCAAGATTTTTTGATTTCCCGTTCATCGTATCGATCGACCCAGACTCCGTACCTGTCCCGATGAAAGTCAGGATGAAACCTGCTTTTATTCAAAACCAACTCACTCTAAGGAAATGAGAGCTTTGCGAAAGTTTAAAAAGGAATGCAGTGAGCTATCACCTAACAGAAGAGTTTAAGAAAGTGGAGAGGGATATTCTGACAACAAAAAAGCTTTTCTCCCCAACCGAGGTGATAGACCAACTTATGGCCGATGTGATTACCAGCCAAAGGGCAAAAATATGGGGTTGAATTCGACTCTACCAATACCAATCTCCTCTGGAGCAAGGAAAAGCAACTCTGCCTGCTATCGGTAACGATTAACATATTGTTTTTTTTTAGAGAGGGGAAACCTTATTTAAGAACAGAGAGTGCCCGAGCAAAAAAGCAAGGCAAGGGATAAAGGAGAAGTATTCGTCCCGGCAAACTCTTCTGTCCTAGAAGAGCTCTGGGACTTCATGGCTTTGAGAGAGGTTTAGCCTAGCCCTAAGCCTTTTCATAATAGAATGCTTCTTTGACAGAGCTTGAAGCAAGATAGAGGAAGGCCTCTTTTCTCCAATGGATCACTTAGTCGGAATAAGCGAGCTTACGTTGATGCGGAATAAGCCATTTTCCCCCTGTTACCATGGAAAGGTGTCGAAGGAATAGGCACATTTAGAGATGTGGGATTTGAAGGAATAGAATGCCCCGTTAGAATGGGCAGGGACAGTCGATCATTGGCTTAATTTCCTAGGGGACTCAAGTATCAAAAATTCCCAGTATTTCGTCGTGAAAGTGTCACATTTAGATTTTTCTTATTAAAGGAAAGAGCCGAATAGACAAAGCGTTTACAGTACCGCTCGCTTTGGACAAGATGCCATAGTATAAGAAGAAGGCCTTTGTTTGCAAAGATGACCTTCCCGCTTTCCTTTGTGAGGGAGGTTTGTGCACATGAACTAATAGTCAAAGTATAAGGAAGATGGCATAGAGCATAGAAAGAGAGTGATGCTTTGAATGCCCAGTTTTCAGGGGTTGTGATAAAAGGAGTTGTGGCACTTTCGGAAGGGGGAATGAGACTAGGCTGTCACTGTTCTAGAAAAGGAAGCGTAGCTGGCACGTTGAACCATATCTGTCAATGGTGAATGATAGCCCTAAACTGAGGGCCCTGGAGATAGTATTTTTCAACTGTCGATCGACGTGACAATCATGCCTGCTTGACAAAGCCTTTTTCATTCAGTCTCCCAATAAACGAAAAAGGATTTCTGATGACACGAAAGTTGTTCTTGATGCTCTCTTTCCTATTCCACTACGCTAAGTGGTCTTTCCCTTTCTTGCTGTATGACTATTATGGAAAAAGACGATGACTACTCTCAGTCTCTGGTCAATCCATGCTGATGCTAGAAGAGTTATTCTCGCCGACCACTCGAAAGAGACGAGGAAGACTAACCGCCATCCTTCTCGAACCTTTGATGCCTGAGTTATATAGCTGACTGATGGTTCCTCAATAAGAATCGGTTGCTCGCCGTAGTAGAGTGCTTTGCTCATGTTGCTATTTGCCGCCGAAGCGCTCAAGGGATTCGTGTTTGAATGTCGATATCGGGGAACTCTATCCAATCAATGCGGCAAATCTGTTTACGGTGGAAAAAACTCAACAATAAAAAGAAATAAATAGAATATAGAAAATCATTGAATTTGTTTGCTCTGATACAAGAGATCGGCCTCGAAGAAAGATATGGTGGGTGCCAAGAACTTTCACTTGTTGGGAGTAGGGATGAAAATAGCTCTTTGTATAGGTTGGGTTTTCTGGGATTTGATGCTTACCTTCTTACTATTAAAACGGGAAGATTTAATAAAGGTGCTTTTCAGCCCTTTTGTTGGATTGTTGGATTGTTGGTCCGCAGCCCCGCCCTATAGAATGAATAAGGAGAGGCTTATCGATGGCTGAACCACTCTTATACTACTTCTTACCTCACCCCCTTGTCACTTAAAGGAAAAGCCAGAGAATGGGGCCTGCTGGAAACCCTCACCTTCGGCACCATACTGAAAAGGCCCGCCATGAAGCGACATCACGACTATCCTTTCTGGGAATACTGGGCTTTATGTGATCCTGATCAGTGATTAGTATATTTTAATATTCTAGATCCTTGTGTGCTTTTTTTGTTATGCCAACAGCGGCAGATCTATTAGTAAGCAAGATCAATTATCCTCACCCGGTTGGATGCTAATCTGATGGACGGATAGGCGTAGAAGAAAAGAAAGGGCCAATTACAAGAAGAAGGCGGGGGTAAAAAGACGAGAGAGCAAGACCCAGGAGGCTCGCAGCTACCACAGTCGTAAGCACTCCGCTCGTTCATAAGCCCATTTAGAGATAGGGCGAGCCAGGAGCTTACTTCGAGTATTTATGACTCTGGTGGTAACATGTGACATGCGAATGACATGATTCTCGAGGAGTTACACGACGGCCATGTGATGATGCATCAAATTGATGCAAGGGTGGATGACTCAGTAGGTCCTTGTATGGACTGATTGTGTTCCCCACAGGGAGAGCTTTAGAGGAAATAGGAGTGGACATCTATATGGGCTTCATGTGATTCGAAGCCAACCACTATGTATTGCAAGAAAGTCCTATGNTATTTAGAGGAAATAGGAGTGGAAATCTATATGGGCTTCACGTGATTCGAAGCGAACCACTATGTATTGCAAGAAAGTCCTATGTATACCTATGTATACCTAATGAAGGCCAACAAGAGCTTCTTAACACTTACCTGCCTAAACCAAGCAAGATTCAAGAATCAATCCATTACTAGCACGATACAATACGACTTAGCCAAAAAAGGTGAGCGCCTAGCGCGGGCCTTATTGAAAACGGCCTATCTAACGAGCAATATTACTAAAGAAAGAAGTAAGGGCACAGTGGCTGCACAAATTTGCTTCTTAGGGCATATCCGTTTTCTTGGTCGTTAGGTCTTGCATAATAAGATAGAATGAACCTTCCTTGCTTGTTTAGTAACGTCAAGATTTGGCGGTAGGGTTGGGGTGGCTTGCTGGGACATGAGTGCCCTTACTAGTTTTGGGGCTTTGATTGGAAAAAAAGGGTTTTCGCCTTCTAGCCAACAGTTGCTGGATTAGCCTTTGTACTTTCCTTATCCGTCTTTATTGAGAAAGAAGAAATATAAAGGTTGGACATCCATCGATGTCATGATGACGCGGTTGAATGTTCATTCGATCCAACACCCGGCTGATCAAACCTATCCTTAGGTTCGATCCAGCAAGTGATTCCCTCCCCGAAAGACGAATGGTCGTTAGGACAATAATGGAATGCGAGGAAGAGAGATAAGCAGTTGGCGGGGACCATACATTATTGGTCCATATTGGGTAGATCTACCCCTATTATCCTCTGACCCTTTATCTTCCGTTCAATCTATTGATTTAATTTCTTCTCGACTAGCCTATTACGCACTCGGGCCAATCTACTACACGCTAATATTGGTCTTTTGGATTTCATCTCCTACAAATATAGCAAGTGGCTGGCCGTTCCTTCGAGTCCATTCCTTGAAGTCGTACCCTCCCAGTGTGCGTGAGTCTTCCTCCGATTGACATAAATGCAAGCCGAAATTTGAGAACGGTCCATCCCACCATAATGGATCTCTCCTACCGCTACCTACTAGTGGATCAATTTAGGGAAGGAAAGAAATGCCGATGTTGCAATTCTTCCCATCTCGATAAAGCGAGTCACCCGTGATTTGATAGTTCCATTTTTCTCTGATGCAGGCCGATTGGGATCCCAGCAATCAAACCATTGTGTTCGTTCCTCACCTTCCTTCCAATCAAATCTATTCTAAGGTGTATGGAGGCAAGGGAAAGAAATCAGGGATTGATCGACCAACTTGAACAGATCCATAATCTGCTTTTATCTGTTCTTAATGAGGGAATTAAGGTGGGTATAGTCGAACTGAACAACTTGATTCTAAGGTGGGTGATAAGCAGTTGTGTGTGTATCAAGCCTACCATATCTTATCACGAAAGACTTTCCATCCCATATCTGAAAGTTTTGCAATATAAGTGGCCCTGCTTCAAAGCCCCAGAAAACCCCCTTACCCTCTTTCTATTAAGAAAAGCCCTTTCCCGTTTCTTTAATAATATAAGGCAAGCTTTGAAAAGTAACACGCTCCCGACAGGCAACTAGTCCATAATATCATCCATCGCTGGCATTATTGGAAATAAATCACCCAACTCTTATTCAAAACCCATCTACACACTCCAGCTGCTTCTTTTGAGCTAGTCAAGCAGGCATTGAACACGGACCGAGACTCTCCCCCCCCCCCTTTTGACAGCAATTACTGCATTTGACGTCGGATCTCCTCATTTTCAAATGAGGATAATCAAGAAGTCGCTTTGGATGGTACACTCGCTCATACCTGCAACTAGATCTGCTTCTATATCCTCCTTTTATCTTAGGGGGTAATAAAGCCAGTGCTTGTGGATTCAGGGGCGGCATCAAGTCAGAATAGTGTCGCAAAAAGATAAAGATCTACACTTCCCTTTTACAACATAGGAGGTAGGGGGCCTCGTTTTTAAAAAGGATTTATGATTGCCTCTGCCCCTATCTCTTAAAGCTACGACATCCCACCGATCCCCGAATCGACTCTGCTAGTTGGCTTTGTTTCTATCAAGGCATAATATTCTATGGACTCTTTCCCACGTCCAGAAATGGCATGCCAACAAACACCTTTTCTCCTTAGCCAACCAAATTCTTCTGATGGCAATAACCGCCTTTCCCGTTAAAGTAAAGCGGTATTCTCTCTACGCAGGTAGAACCCAACTCGTATTACCAAGTTCTTCCGAGTAGGATATATAATACGTCCATAAGGATGACGTCACACCAGACAACATGCTTTAACTTCCCTAGCCCCAACTGATCTTCCATCTCCGTGGACGTTATCTTATCCAAACTCCCATCATCGATGATTATCTTTGCACTGGCCAATTCCGACATAGATTTTGAATACAACCTTCTGTATTCTCCTCCTTTCTGCTGATGTTTCCACATAATCTAATGACAATGAAACAGTCTCATCTCCTATGATTGAGAACCCCCGTTATGTTTCCGACTTGAACTTGCCTTTAGAGCTTCCCGGGCTCTAGGCTCGACAATGTTCACTCTTCCATCTTCAGCTGGTCTATTCTGCACTCCCCTAGCAGCATTCGTCTGTCTGAACATTGGAACAGTAACGAGAAAAATGCCCACTCCTCCACATTCATAACAGTTACCAGATCTCCTCTTCTGAGCTTTTTCTTATCTCCTCTGCAGCAAGCTCTGCTGGCCTCGCGCTCCAAACTGATGGCGTCTCGACGTTCTCCTGGCACTCTCCCCCTTTAAGAAGTATGTAAAAAGGCTACATTTTTTGGCTTCTTATAAACCCCTCCTAGGTTGTGGCAACTTTATACTCCTCCTGAGCTGTCTTGCCGTATCTATCATCGAGCATCCAGCTTCACCATTGTTACCTGCTCTCTTCTTCTTCGGCACTTCCCAGTCCACAATAGACCTGATCCTCTCTTGATCCATATGAATCACACCCTTGTTGATCCAACGGCCAAGAAATAGAACTTTCATCTGAGTACTCTTTCACGTACAACCTCTTTTCCTGCTACAGCCGGAACACTGTACTCAGGGTTCCAAACCTCCAGTGAGTGACTATAAATGATTATGTCATTGAGGTTTTCCACTACAAACTGGTCAAGGTAAGGGTTTGAATTGGGATGATATTCATATATCTCTTACTCTTTGTGTACAGTATGGAGTCTCCACTCCATGTAGAAAGCTCTTTCAAATATCATGAGCGTTGAAAGTCTTCAATTCGACTAGAGCGTTAGATTCTTTTTTTATTTTGACTTCTTTCAAAGGGCAGTGAATGGGAGGAAACGGGTTCACTGGAGTTTAACTCTTGAAAATGGTTTTATTTATTTTGTTCTCTTGAAGGTATTTTTCTCTATTTTATTTCATGGTATCAAAGCCAACAAGAGAATTAGGGTGCTTAAAAAAAGAAGCCAAAACCTGCTTGTTTAAAGAATCAAACTGTTCCTGTCTGTTTTTTCTTTTTTTTATTTTATGATCGAGGAAACGCTTTTTGTTATATGACCTATACCCACCCAATTTCTTATATACACAAGAAGGATCATAATTCTTTATGTTTGGATACCAAGCTATCTTTTCAATATATTTACAAAAAAACCTTCGATGTAGTGATGAAATTGTGATACATAATCAATCCTATTTGTTTTGTTCATTACTAAAATGAATCGAATCCTATCAAATATTTATATTTATCCTTTGAATTACTCATATATATCCTATGAATTTCATTTCGCACCGGAAACTATTCTAGGAGAAGTTCGAATCCGTTCCGTNAAATCGAATCCTATCAAATATTTATATTTATTCTTTCAATTAATCATATATATCCTATGAATTTAATTTCACACCGGAAACTATTCTAGGAGAAGTTCGAATCTGTTCCTTCCAGATATTGATTGGTCTTGGTTTGACATGATTTACGCGTTACTGGTTCCCGAAAGAGTTAATATCTCCATTAGATAAACCCTTTCTTACCCTGCCTTTGGATTCATATTTTGTTGGTACACAATCAACGGAGGCCTTCCCGACATATGTTGCAACTTCTCCAATAGCATGCTCTTACTTCGTCTTTCCCTTAATAAGTCATCAAATTTTGTGTTTTTTTATCCCAGTTGCTATGGGGAATAAAGTACGAAATACAATCGATTCCTCTATTGAAGTTGTTCTCGCTTCTCCTTGTTCATGTTCCTAACTCCACCCCGGGTAGTTCCCAATGTTTGGCACTTTCCATACTTCATGGGTGTAACATCAACAAATTCGCTCATGATCAAGTTACAACCTAAAATCTATGACCATATTATATTAACTATTCGCATTTTGTACATTCCATCGGTATGCTCCCAGGCACCTATAATTGTGATTTGTTTGCCAGAACCAAGGGGTATTTTTGTATAAACCTCCACGAACAATCATCATTTTTTGATGATTTTCCGCTTCTCACATCTGCTCTTTCCACACCTCCGGATATCTTGTGCCAAATTGTCACCCCTTTCCTTATTTCTTTGATAAGAGAATTAGTTATCTTTGTGGAATCAATTATACAATTTTGTGACGAGAGATGGACGAGTGGAATGAGGGAAATCGGCTCGATCGACAAAAAAGAAGAGTTGTGTTATACCCCGTAAGTTTAACAATATTCACACCGTTATATACATTTGATATGGAATTTTTACTGGAATATTATTGTAAAAATAGCTTGAAAAAAAATATGATTTTATATAGTTATTAATATTACTTCTTTAGAATATGCTTTAAATTATATACATAATATGAGAAAGTTTAGGAGATTTTCTTTATTGTAAAGATAGAAATTATTTTCTCACAAGAAAATGAGGTTATCTTTTTATCATTTTAAGAATTAAGCATACGAGAATTTTTTACTCTTTATATGAGATTAGGAGAATTATAGATTGAGAAAAAATATGTACTTTTACATGGATGTTTTAATAAAATAATAGTGTATTTATTTATTTTATATGGTACCACATGACCATGATAGTATAGTACATAAAGTGTATTAAAAATGAGTAGTAGTTTAAGTAATTTTAGATAGTTATTAATTATGTAGATAATTAGTTAATGGGGGATTAATTAGTTAGATAATATAATACTAATTAACTAAGTCTTTAAATATAAGCAAGGAAAAGGGACGTGGCACCAAGCCACTTTCTTTATAAGTGATTCTTAGCCACTTTAATTAGGTGGCAACCTAATTGATAGCTAAAAGACACTTCATTCCTTATAATTTTTATACAAAAGTACTGTAATCCAAAAAGTTATAAATTCTTACAAGTTTGATATACATTGCAAGTTTGATTTCTTCCTAATTCAAATTCAAGACATTTCCAAACCAGACGCTAGAACTCCATCCAACAAGCTTTCAACAAAATTCTTGCAACAAAACAATTCCGACAAAATTTCTTAGCTTATTAACCACGCGAGATTTTGTGATTCTAAGAAAGTACGGTGCAACTTTTTTCAATAATATCATACGGATTTTTTTCTACTCCAGGTATGTTAAGGCTAACCCTTCTTTCTTTTGGCATGATCCAAGTAACAATACGTAAAAGTAATAATATTCCATAAGTGATTCTATTCTTAGAAGTTAAGGGTGTCTATGTTATTCATTCCCGTAAAGTGTTGAACTTCGTATACATGCATTTTCGTGCAATTTGTTCTGGACAAGCTGTTCTGGCCTTGCTATATTTTCCATTACTGGTTTCTAATCTGCAGGAGTTGGCTTGTATATGGAGTATAATTTTGGCCATTCACTGTTGCATTCTTTGGCTACAGTATATAAAATCAATAGTTTGCAGGAATGACATGTGAACTTAAGATGTGTTAGCTTCTGCCGGCCACTATGCCACAGATAATTTTATGCTATTCTTGAACTATTTTTACTTGGTTGGTCATTTCTCTCTGTGAGCACTTCTTTGAAACTCACAGTTTGCTTTACCTATCATATTAGAAAAGAAAAGGGTGAAGCTTACAGTGTATGAACATGATCTTTAATTTTCAAATATTAAAAGAAAACACTATTTTTAACTTAAGCTCCGACGATTAGCCATAAAGTATTAATTTGAAATATATTATGGAAAAGGAGAACTTGCCTTTTGAATTTAGTGTTTGATTGTGATTCTAATGGGTGGTAGACATTGATAGCATGTTGGTGGTTGAGGTATTTGATAAAGATGTGAATGTTTATAATGGTAATACATGAATCTTCATGCATATTCATTTACCATCGTGCTATGGACGGCCGGGCAGTCATGCATTTATCACCAGGCTACGGCAGGTCGGGCAGTTATGTATCATTATTTACCACTGATTGGACAGTCATGCTTATACATTTACCACCAAGCTACGGCTGGTTGGGAAGTTACACATTTACCACCGAGCTACGATCGGTCAGGCAGTCATGTATTTACCACCGTGCGAAGGCCGGTCGGGCAGTTACCACTGATCAGTTGGGCAGTCATGCATCATACGATATGGATAATAGAAACAATCTCAAGGAGAAGCCTTATATATATGTATGATAAGTATATATATGTATGATACGTATATATATATATATATATGGTGTCACTTCAGAGATTCGGGTTGATTCTTATATGTATTTAATTAATGTTGACTTATTGTTATATTTTAGTTCTACCTTACATACTCAGTACATTGTTCGTACTGACATCCTTTTGTTGGGGATGCTGCATTCATGTCTGCAGGTGTAAATAATAAGTTTGACGAGCCCTCATAGTCGACGAGATTGGCTTCAGCAAAGGATTGGTAAGCCTCCACCTCATTCGGAGTGCAGCCGAGCTTATGAGGCATCGTGTTAGAACTTTGCTACAGACTTATGGGTAGGACGGTACCCTGTCCCATTTGATGTCAATTAATCTTAGAGGTTTTGTAGATAGAGGTTCATTTTGTACAGTATGTTGGAGGCCTTGATGACCCATATGTATTCATGTTTTAAGAAAAATGATTCAGTGATACAGTGTTATCCGCTTATAGTTATACATTACGAGTTGTAGCCATTGTTGCCCATGATAGTTACAAAGAAAAAAATAGTCGCAGAATGGTTCGCTCACGCCAATGCGGCACCTAGTGACAGCTACGCCTCCCCAGGTTTGGGGCGTGACAAGTAGCCTCCCTAGAACCTGGTAAAGCCATTATCAATGAATTCCCAAGCAATTCTCAACCAACAAATGTGATTCATTCCCGTAAAGATTATAACACACAAGAAGACTCCTTACTGCTCTGTGGGGAGCGGGATGAGTGATACATCTGGCGAGCGCCGGTGAAGAATGCATGAAAATCTGGAGCTCGGGTATTGATATATTCCATCAAGAGAAAGGAGGCAGACTGGTAAGAAGGCCGGCCACATAGGGGCGAACCGCAAAACTCAGCTTTTCGGAGCAGACCAATGTAACGACCCGACCGGTCGTTTTGGGCTCTAGCGCGTCGTTCAACGGTTTGAAGTCGTGAGCAGCTCCATTTCAGGTATTTTGACTTGTGGGTTTGGTCGGAATTGAATTTCGGAAAATTTAGAGTTGATTTAGAAAGAAAATTCTCATTTCAGAAGCCTTAAGTTGGACGAATTAACTAAGCTTGCAATTTCGAGTAAACAACCTCTGAATCCGGATTTGAAGGTTCCTGTAGTTTCGTATGATGATTTCGGACATGGGTGTATGCCCAGATCAGGTTTTGGATAACCCGGGAGCGTTTCAGTGCATATTGTGGAAGTTAGCATTTTAGAAGAATTTCATAAATTTGGGCTTGAAATGCATTTCGGAGTTATTGATGTCTGTTTAGGATTCTGAGTCTGGGAATAGCTTCGTAAGGTGATTCTTGAGATGGAAGCACGATCGAAAGTGAATTCAAATGACGAGAGGTAATTTTGAAGTCATTTGGGTAAAAATAGAAATTTGAATGTTTATGAGAATGCAATTCCGGAAGTTAGAGCAGGTCCGTAATGTTGAATATGACTTGTGTGAAAAATTTGAGGTCAATCGGGCGTGATTTGATAGGTTTCGGTATCGGATGTTGAAATTGGAATTTCAAAGTTCATAAAGATTGAATTTTGGTGCGATTCGTGATTTCGGCATTGTTTGATGTGATTTGAAGCCTCGAACAAGTTCGTGGGATGTTATGGGACTGAGTCGTGTGATTGGACGGGGTCCCGGGGGCCTCAGGTGTGTTTCGGGGTGAGTTCAGACCATTTTTTCTTCCTGTTTTGTTGTTGTTGTCTTCTGGTGTGTCTGGTGTGCTATGCGATTGCGGTCCCTTGTGTGCGATCGTATAGATGGAAATTCGAGAGATGCTATATTTGGCTTGTGCGTTCGCGGAAAAGGGAGTGCAAACGAGGAGGCTTGGGTTGTGATCCCTACGCGAACGTGGGGGCAGACGTGCAAACGCATAGATGAAAGGGGAGCTGGGAGCCCTTTGGCCTATGCGAATTCGGGGAGGGGACCACGAATGCGGAGTTTTGGCTCGAGGAGGCTATGCGAACGCACTCTTTGTTGTGCGAACGCGAAGCGTAAGATCTTGGGCTTGGATTTATGGGCTTCGCGAACGCGATGGAGCAGGTGCATTCGCGAAGAAGGAGGGGCAGCAGCCTGGGTAGATAGTTTAAAAGCGTGGAGTTAGTTCATTTCACCCATTTTCTCATGGATTAGATGATTTTTTTGAGCTTCAAGAGGGGTTTTTCACCAAGCATCACTTGGTAAGTAAATTCCTCCCGTTTTTAAAGTTAAATACAAGATTATATGCATGGATTAGACATGGAAATTGGTAGGAAATTTGGAAAATATTGAAGAAACCTATCGTATATTTGAGTTAGTAAGGCTACGGGTAGGATTAATCTTCGAGAAATTTTGGATTCCGACCACGTGGGCCCGAGGGCATTTTGGTCATTTCACTAAGCGGAGTTGGGAAATTATATAATTTGAAATTGTTGCAAGTATTAGAATATATTTTCATTGGTTCGTCGTTGTTTGGATAGTTTCGGAGCGTTGTGCAACGATTTGAGTCGTCGGAAGGGCTTGGAGGCCGGTTATGGAATTTCGGAGCGAGGTAAGTCTCCTTTCTAACTTTGTGAGGGGGAATTGTCCCCCTAGGTGAACTAATTAAGTATGTGTTACTATCTGCGGGGGCTACGTACGCACGAGGTGACGGGAGTCCGTGCGTAGCTACTATTATGCCATGTCCGGGTAGCCTAGGACCCACTAGCATGCCTTACCTATTGTACTTGTCATCTTGTCTGTGATATTAGACTGCTAATATAATCGAAAATCGTAATTTGACATCTAAAGAAGACTAGAGTTCATTTTCTTAATCAGCTAGAAAGAGAATTGTTTTCCTCTGTGGTTAATCGTGTACTTGATAAAGTGATATTATTGAACATTTTTAGACTTGGCAAATAAATTTCGAAAAAGGATATAAACAGTATTTAATGGTTTTTTTAAGAGAAATCTGTCATATACTTGGGTATTTGTTTTCCCGACGTATTCAGGGTGGACTGTTGATTGTGCCTGACTGCATGTGATGGCTTCGCAATTTACATTCCGCGAGCGGAGTGTTATTTCCCCCACTCTTTTGGGAGCGGGTCGTACGCCACATCGGATCTAAAATGCACTCTTGGTACGGGCCGTTCGATCCTCGGCAGTGCATAGACATAATTATTATATTGAGAGGTGTACTTATGGGATGGGCCGTTCGATCTTCGGTAGTGCACAGAGATGATTATTATATTGAGAGATACACTTTTGGTACGGGCCGTTCAATCCTCGGCAGTTCATAGACATGAGTATTTTATTGAGAGGTGCACTTTTGGTACGGGCCGTTCGATCCTCAGCAGTGCACAAATTTGATTGTTATGACGGCTCAGGCCGGTTGTCCTTATCACATATGCGCATGCTAAATTGTTAAATGTTTTTCATGGATTTTAAAAAGTGACAAGGTTATTTGGGGGAAAACAAAGAGGAAATTGTTTATTTAAAATATTCGGGGGGAAAATGAGGAAGTGGTAACTGTTTGTTTATTTCAAGTATTTATTTGGATTTCAGTGCCTTATATATACTGTTGCTTTACTACCTTTACATGCCTACCGTGTTCATTATATGTTGTTAATTAATTTGCTGGCCCTTAGTGAGTGTCTAATTCGACCTCTCGTCACTACCTCTCTGAGGTTAGGCGGGTGACTTACTGAGTACACGTTGTTTTTGTACTCATGCTACACTTGATTTGTATTTTATTGCACATGTACTTTCATAGCAATGCTGAGGATTCGGAGACATAGGCGAGCTGCATCATCCGGAGGCGATCCGCAACTGACAGGGTCTCCCTCGTACTGTATTTATTTTCATTTTGAATTTCCATGTCCAATTTGTATTTTGGACAAGCTTTGTAATGGTTGTATAAATTCTTAGAAATTTCTCATGTACTTGTGACACCGGGTTCTCGGATGTGTTAGGGATATATTTGTTAAAGTGTAATATTCAAACTATTATTTTACTCGATAGATTTTATTTTGTTAATATGTAATAAAGTGTAAGGAAATGCTTCTTCATAAATGATAAAATAGGAAATTGTTTCAACTAATTAATGGTTGGCTTGCCTGACATTGATGTCCGGCTCCATCACGACCTTATGGATTTTGGGTCGTGACAACCAATCTTTCGTGTTGCTCCCCCTCCCCCCTTACTCTCTCTCTATAAAAAAAATCATGCGGGAAGCGCGAAGAGCTAAGACACTAATGTCGTGGCGAAGGTTAGAACTCATAAAGTCAGCGAAGCTAAGCTTTTGTATGTGTTATATCCTTTTGATCGAGCGAGAACTTATAAGGAAGGCCTTCATTGCCCTTTGAAAAAAGTAAGAAAAAAAAGAGCGCTAGAGAAGAGAGAAAGTAGCAGAAGTGCTTCTAGATCTCATGGAATAAGGCATAATTTCTAACAAAACTTTCCACCTCTTGCTTTCAGAGAAAAAATAAATTAGGAGATGAAATCCCGATTACATTACTACATGCCAAAATTTTATTTGAAAGAGCAAGCCAGAGAAAAGTAGCGTTTAGATAATACCTTTTTTCCTAACCTCATCTACTGAAAAAGGCAGCCCTCTTGATCACCTAAAGAGATTTATAGGCTAAACTGGCATAATTATTACCGTAAGGATTGAGCTGCCAAAAGAGATTATCCTCCTTTGGGTTGGAAGAGAAGATTTATGTCGTCCATAGAAAAATAAAAAGAATAAAGTATTCTGAAGGCAAATGCTCTTGGATGGGTAGTTGAATAGGGGGATAAATCCTTTTTTTCTCCTTAATATTGAATGTAGTCAATCACTTTGAGGTCATGATAACCTTGTGATTTGATATAAATTATGGCATGCATATCTGAGGAGAGTGGCGCGACCAAACATCATCCCAGAAGCGAATCAACTTACCATTGCCCAACCAAGGTCTAGCCCAAGTTCTACCTGAAAGTCTCTACATAAAAAAAATACCTTTTTTGATGCAGGATATTTAAGAGGTGGGTTGGTCAATCCATTTTTTCCATTGGAGAGGCACTTAGCAGCCAAATTTGAGCACCATGGATTTTTCTTTTCATTTGGAGATTTCCATAGCCACTTCATAAGAAGGACTGCTTTGGTTGAAGCTTCCTCACATCCACGACCACTTGAAGTCACATCAATGCCTTCTTGCTCACTTTCCATGATGTCTCGCCCAAGCACGTTACTCTCCTCGTAATCGTGCTCTGATAGAAGGCTCGAATTTTCAATAACTATCATAAGAGAAGATGCACAAGCAAAGAAGGTTGTGCATCTTTTTTTCTCCCATGCTTTCCGTTGGTCAACAACCAACGAAAGTGCTCTATACTTCTTCACTACTCTTACATGCTTGACGGAGCTAAGCTGTATTGAGGGAATCATTTTGTCTCAATCAATCAAGAATGTTATATATTTCATGAGCTAGATTAGTTGGCGATGAACAAGTAAGAATTGCCTCAACCAAAACGGATGGAATTGGACCTAAAAAAGCCATTCAGGTTCATTATCGATTAGGTATCAGTGAAAACATAAAGATAAAATAATTAACTAAGTATCAAATCGACCAAATTTAACAAATGATAGGTCAAAATCATGTTGTTTATTTGGAATTGAAGAGGGGAGAACGAGCAGACATCGAACGGTTAATTTCGATTTCTTGTTATCGTGGAATTTTTCATCAAGATGGATCGCCCTTATGCGGCCAACGAACTCATACTAATGCTAGGACTTGTCACAAGCTAATTCGGAAATGAAAGAAGTCTACCAAAGCCCTTGGTACTTGTATGATCGATCCCACTGATAGCTTCAATAGTTCACTGAAATTTTTGTGAATGATCGTGACAACTCTACAAATTCTATTCAGTCTGATTAGATATGTCACTGAAACAAAGTGATTCTGTTATGTCTTTGTTTTCTTTTCATATTTTGAGGATGAGCCGGCCTATCCTAACATCATTTATGAGGAGCCGGATGATGAAGCCTCCTCCTGAGATAAAGATGTCTCCGATGCTACTCTCCCGGCAAGAACAACTTTTTCTATTGTGATATTTTTGGCGAGTTCGGTTAGGAGGGAAAAAAGAGAGATGATTTCTATCAGCCAAAACCAGATATCGCCCGCTCCTAGAGTCCGCTTACCGAGGAACATAAAGGAAGGACCCGGGGCCAGATCAAGTTGGGTTGAGGTATAAAGATGTAAGCGCGATGGGGGGTGACATAGGACGTGCTCGTACAATTCATAGAAGGATATGAAAAAGTACTTATTTGTTGGGAACTTTCACTTTTCTATATTCGAAATATTCCTCTCTAGGAAACTATGATCTGTAGCTCAAATGGTCCCTTATGAAGTCTCTATTGGTATTATTCTTATTGTGCGCCTTGTGAGCGCATTTGGATCCGCGAAGGTAATCGCTGGGATGTTCCCCTAATCCAAACCGGGAATGGACCAGAGGGAACCACAACATGGGGAATGTTTGCGTCTTGTCGCAAGGATCATTTTGAGTTGTGGGTCATAAGGCAGGCAGCTTTATCTGATCAAGGGTCGGGGCACAAGGGTCCTGGTACTATCTAGGTGCGAAGAACCCCGGAGGTGACTGCAATGAGCAGAAATCTCACTCACATGACTAAACAACGAGAAAACACTCGAAGGGGACCATGCTTTCAAAGACCTAACCCAACCCGGTCTGAATTGTATCTTAATTGCGAGAATAACTGACTAAGTCGTGCCATAAGGGGTCATTCTCCAAACGGTAAGGGGCCAAGCCTTTAGGTTGTTTAAGTAGGTTTGGTGATACATCGGACATAGGAGTACTCCGGGTATAAACCAGGGAAACAAAAGTGGAGCATACGACTATGCCGCCCGTTTTCATTTCGTGGAAGTCCCCTGCAGAGGGAACGATTATAGGTGATGGTGCGTTATGCTTCTTATGACGAGAGGGGAATCAAAAACCTTTCTATTGGTTCTTGCGTGGCAGCTGGTATAGATAGATGAAAGGCAGGCCACTTTTTCGGGACCTATTCTCTTAATAGGCGGCAAAGCGAAATAGGAAAGGGGCCAAGCTGACTGATGAGTGCCTTTTTAGCCTTTATTTAAAAGGCTCTCATGTGGAGCTAACATGGCTGGCTACATACAAGTATAGCCAAATCAAGATGAGATGGGACGGCCGTTCAGAGGCCGTAGCGGGACTACCATAGCAAAGCCCGCCCCCTCTAGCTAGCATAGAAAGAGATTCTCGGATAGCAGTAGTCTCTATATGAATCTCTTCCTGACCGGCCAGGCCGAATTGGGGAACCACTTGGAATGGGAATGGCGTAGCCCACATGTATCATTTGATGAAAGCACTATAGTCGCCTCCGATGATTGGTTTGTCAACCACGCTTTCTCTCCCTCAAAACAATGCTCTGAACACGAAAGTGTGTAGTTCCGCCCCCTTCTCCCATGCTGAGTCATAGGCAGCGCCTCGGAAAGCACGGACGAGCCTCATGCAGGGAAACTTCCACGTGTGGTTCTGGCCGGGGACCCCAGTGTACTTTCCTAATATGTGTAGGTTCCTGTAATTTGACTGAGACTGTCATGGCGCAAAAGAAGATATGGTCAGGTATTCCCTTGTTCACTGTATTGGTTATGCTCTTTATATCTCTTCTAGTAGAAACTAATCGAGCTCCGTTTGATCTCCCAGAAGCGAAAGCTGAATTAGTTGCAGGCTATACAGTAGAATATGCGCGGGATGCGATCCTTAATAGTTCACTGTTGGCGGAAGCCAATGTCCCCGGGTCTCGGGGACTCATTCTGATTGAAAGAAGGGGCGGCTCTTTACCAACTTCCAAATATTCTATTTTAGGGAAGCCAAAAAAGGTGAGCGCCTATCGAAAAAGGTCGCTTTACTAAGTAAGATAAGGAAAGAAGCAACGGCGCAGTAGCTGCACGAAGTTGCTTCTTAGCGCATTTGTTTTCTTGCTCGTTACCACTTGACTAATAAAATAGAAAGAGCCTCTCTTGCTTGTTACGTAAAGTTTCTCTTTTTTATAGGAGTAGGTTCTTGCTAAGGCAGGGCACTTTTCATTCTTCATTCGAAACTAACAAGTGTCGGGTCGAGGATCTCTGCCTTGTTATCAAAAAGGGAGTTGGGTAAAGCAAACTCTCTCCTTGGAGGAGTACGAGCTTAGTCAAGTAGAATCGGGTTGTGTTTCTTGACGCTCAGATCGATTCAGTGGGGCCATGCTAGTACGACTGAATATGCGTTTGAAAGGTCAATCCCTCCCATACGACACCAAAACAAACGGGTTGAACTTCTAAACTGACCGTTTCCATAGAATAATATTGTGGCAACGTAGACCTAAGTGGTCATATTGGATCCTTGGGAACCATCACAAGTACGACCGGCCTATATATATTTGAACAAAAATGTCGTGTCGTCCAGCGGAGCCTAGAAGAAGGTGACTTGTGCAGACAGCTGACTCCTTGTCAATAGAAAAGAATAGCCAAACCAACCCAGCTGGCTGGTCAATCTCAGAGATCTTATCAGCCGGAAAACCAGAGACGGACGACCACGGTCCCGGCCTTACCAGCACCGGAGGTGTACTAATCAATGAACCCACGAAAATAACTTTTTTTACAACAAAATAAACCAAGCCTAAGCGGTCAGGACATCTTGTTGATATTTATTGAAGAGTTTGGTGAGTTTAGGTGACTGAATCCATCCACAAACTTAGACCGCGGTAACCTTCGTAACCAAAGCGTCACGACAACATCCAAAGGTGACCTTTGGATTTTTAAGTAGGGGGGAAAAGATGAGAACGTAGGAATGCCGACCACCACATAAGCCAGTAGTGACTGAGGGAAAGCGAGAAGCACCTTGTATAGGTTGGGCGGAGCTTGAAGAAGCAAGCCCCTATCAGAGAAAGCTATTGCGCGCTAGCCTAGATAGCTAACGTTTTTCAACTGGCTGTTATGTTAGTTGTAGCTCGCCTTC
Organism: Nicotiana paniculata; assembly: GCA_005239505.1. NCBI lineage: Eukaryota > Viridiplantae > Streptophyta > Magnoliopsida > Solanales > Solanaceae > Nicotiana > Nicotiana paniculata. The sequence goes on from ML315257.1 coordinate 25,890, forward strand.
CCTTCACGGCATACCGGTATCTATCATCTCTGACCGAGGTACGCAGTTTACATCACGGTTCTAGAGGGCGGTAAAATATTAGTTAGATAGTCGAGTGGAGTTGAGACAACATTTCACCCTCAGATGGACAGACAGTCCAAGCTCACTATTAAGATATTAGAGGATACGCTATGTGATGTGAGTGATAGAGTTTTGAGGGTCATGGGACCAGTTCTTGCCACTTGCGAAGTTTCCCTACAACAACAGTTATTGTAACGACCCGACCGGTCGTTTTGAGCTCTAGCGTGTCGTTCAGAAGTTTGAGGCTGTGAGCATCTTCGTTTCAGGTGTTATGACTTGCAGGTGTAGTCGAAATTATATTTTGGGAAGTTTACAGTTGGTTTGGAATGAAAATTCTCATTTCAGAAGACTTAAGTTGGAAGAATCAATTAAAATTGGAATTGTGAGTAAACGACCTCCGAATCAGGATTTAAAGGTTCCTGCAGGTTTGTATGATGATTTCGGACTTGGGTGTATGTGCGGATCGAGTTTTGGATAACCCGGGAGCGTTTCGATGCATATTGTGGAAGTCAGCATTTTTGAAGGATTTCATAAATTTTGGCTTGAAGTGCATTACAGAGTTTTGATGTCCGTTTGGGATTCCGAGTCTGGGAATAGGTTAGTGTGGTTATTCTGGAGTTGGGAGCGCGATCGGAAGAGAATTTGGATGTCCGTAGGTCATTTTGAAGTCATTTGGCTAAAGATAGAAATTTGAAGGTTTTTGAGAAAATCCGACCAGAAGTGGAAGTTTTGATATCGAGGTCAAAATGAGATTCCGAAAGTTGGAGAAGATCCATAATGTTGAATATGACTTGTGTGCAAAATTTGGGGCCAATCAGATGTGATTTGATAGGTCTCGACATCGGATGTAGAAGTTGGAAATTTCTAAGTTCATAAAGTTGGGATTTGGGTACGATTCGTGGTTTTGATGTTGTTTGATGTGATTTGAGGCCTCGAGCAGGTACGCATTATCTTTTGGAACAGGTTGGTATGATTGGACGGGGTCTCGAGGGCCTCGGGTGGATTCCAGGTGGTTAATGGATCAAGTTGAGACTTTGAAGAAGACTGGAATTGCTGTCATCTGGTGTGATCCGCAACTGCGAGGATTTGGCCTCAGGTGTGGCTTTGGCGCTGCAGGTGCGAGAGTGGGCAGACTTGGCTGGGATTGCAGGTGCGATGGAATTTTCGCACCTGCGAAGCCGTAGGTGCGGACAATGGGGTGCAGGTGCTATTTTGGGCTAGAGTTGAGGAAGCCGCAGGTGCGGGAGATTGGTCGCACCTGCGGGAGCGCAGGTGCGGAGGTAGGACCGCATGTGCGGAAATCGTCCTGGGCAGAATGTTTTAAAACAAGTATTTTGGTTCATTTGTCTTCATTTCTTCTTGGGCTTAGGTGATTTTGGGAGGTTCAAAGAGAGGATTCCTACATGGAATGTCAAGGAAAGTAACTCCTTCATGCCTCTAAGTTATATACAAGATTATATGCACGGAGTAGGCATGAAAATTGGTAGGAATTTGGAAAATATTGAAGGAACCTAGAAAATGGAAAATTTGATTTTTAGCCACGAATTGAGCATGAATATTTGAGTAAATTGTATATTTTAGTTAGTAAGGCTATGGGTAGAATATATCTTCAAGAAATTTCGGATTCCGGGCACGTTGAATTGTGGGCATTTTGGTCATTTCACTAAGCGGGGTTGGGAAATTATATAATTTGGAATTTTTTTCAAATATTAGAGTATATTTTCATTGGGTTGTCGTTGTTTGGATAGTTTTGGGGCGTTGTACGTTCATTTGGAGTCATCGGAAGGGCTTGGAGGCCGGTTATGGAATCTCGGAGCGAGGTAAGTCTCCTTTCTAATTTTTTTTAGGGGGAATTGCCCTCCCCCCTCCTAGGTGAATTAATTAAGTATATGCTAGTATCTTCGGGTGCTACGTACGCACGAGGTGACGGGAGTCCATGCGTAGCTACTATTATGCCATGTCCGGGTAGTCTAGGATCCACTAGCATGCCTTATGTGTTGTACTTGTAATCATGCATGTATTATTAAACTGGTAATATAATCGAAATCGTAATTGAATATCTATAGAAGAATAGAGTTTATTTTCTTAATCATTTAGAAAGAGAATTGATTCCTCAGTGGATAATTGTATACCTGGTAGGGTTGTATTATGGAATATCATTAAACTTGGCAAATGAGTTTCAAAACAAAGATTTAAAATCTATATCTCATGTTCCTTTAAAAAGAATTTTACCAATTTCCTAAGAAAAACTGCTTTCTTGATAAAAATACGGATTTAGTATGTGGATATGTGTAGATATGAGCACCTGAGTCTGGTATGATTCCCGAGGAGGCTAGCCTTATTATTTGTATGTAGACCGCGTCGCATGATCGATTCACGAGCAGGGAAGATATATGCATCTATGGTTCGAGTCGTTTGACCCTTCGGCAGTGCACAGTTTATTATTGTTGGTCCGTGTTGTTCGACCCTCGGCATTGCTTGCGCATGATATTTACTGCGTAGTTGCTATGATCTTGCCTGATTACTGGCCTGAAATATTAAGTTGTCAATTGAAATGATAGAGATCTAAAGTTATTAAAAAGATTTTGGAAGAAGTTGTTCCTTCCCGTCGATTTATGGTTATTTGATTAAATCACGCATATTTATTAATTTTTATTGATATGACGAAGATATAAAGTGTTAAACGTGAACGAAGTTGAAAATATTTATTCCTGATTTTAATAAATTGCCTATGATAATCATGCTTAGTGTCACACTTAAATATTCTAAATTGACCTTTAGTAAGTGTCTGATTTGACCTCTCGTCCAACTTCTCTGAGGTTAGGCGGGCGACTTACTGAGTACATGTTATTTTTGTACTCATGCTACACTTGTTGTGCATTTTATTGCACATGTACTTTCATAGAAAATGTGGAGGATTCGGAGACTTAGGTGAGCTGCATCATCCGGAGGCGATCCGCTACTGACAGAGTCTCCCTCGTATTGTATTTGTTTTCATTTTAAAGTTCCTTGTCCAATTTGTATTTCAGACAGGTTTTGTAATGATTGTATAAATTCTTAGAAATTGCTCATGTACTTGTGACATAGGGTTCTGTGATGTGTTGGATAATTTTGCTAAAGTGTAATATTTAAACTATTGTTTTACATAACAGATTTTTATTTAGTTAATATATAATAAAGTGCAAAGAAATGTTTTTCATAAATGTTTAAATCGGAAATTATTTCGATTAATAATGATTTGCTTGCCTGACAACGGTGTCCGACGCCATCACGACCTTAGGGATTTTGGGTCGTGACAACATGGTATCAGAGCCCTAGGTTCCCTTAGGTCTCACGAGTCATGATCAAGTCTAGTGAAGTCTTGCGGATCGGTACGGAGACGTCTGTACTTATCTTCGAGAGGCTACATGGCTGTTAGGAGTACTTCCCTTCTTGATTCCTCATTGTGCGATTTGATTCCTTTAAGTCTTATGCCTATGTTTACTCCTACTCAATCTTATGCGTCACGAAGCGCTTGCTATGAATCAGGAAATTGAGGAATTGAAATGGTGCTACGGATGTAATTCGATATGTTTCCATGTGTAATTGGTAGGGGTTGTTGTTATGGCCATGTAGAGGAATAATATGTTGTTTCAGCTCAGTAGTTGTGTTTTCTGGGAACCTTAAGTCTATACTCAGGTATTGATGATGCTTGCGATTGGTTATCGTGTGATGTCGATATGATGATAGAGTGTTTACCTGTATGTTGAGGATGATGAATGGTTTGAAGGGAGGTCTTCTCAGAGTGTGATTTCGAGATTTCGGTATTTTAGTTCCAGCATAGGAAAGGCATTTGGTTAGTAATGGTCTGGTTGGGGTTGATAAAGTAGTAAGACTGGGTGTCTTCAAGTGAGGTGGGATATGCACATGTGACGTGTAGTTGTTGTCATTGATCGAATGGAATGTGTTAAGTTTGGAGGTGCTATGGTTTCTTCGGTTGTGTGGGGTCAGAGTATTGAGAAGAAGTATTGAAGAATGCGGGTGGCAGAGATCGTAAAGTGCGGTGGTTCAGTACCGGATAAGTGTTGACAATGAAGGCAGCTAGAGAAAGATGATCTTTGGAGAGCTTGAAGTCGTGGTGATCTGTTGGTTTAAGAGCTACAGAGAATGATCCCGAAGTGAGGCTAGGCGGTGGTTCCATTTCTAGGAGGCCAGGTGTAAGAAGCGGAAGTTGAGCAGTCCCAAATGGGGGAGCGGCAGCATAGCTTGGAATTTGAAGACATTGTCACACATTTAATGGATGTCCATGAGGACGGTCTAGTAAGTTGGTAAGTGAAGCAGGGCGTAGGATGGGGTATTCAAGTTGCATAAAGCGTGCATTTCAGCGTCGTTGGAAGGTGTCTGTGGGTGATTTCCACATGTGGGTTATCTTCTGTGAATAGGTTAGCGATAGCGGGGTTGGCAAGTCTCGATGAGGGGTTCTAGCGGCTATTTAGAAAGAGGCGGAATGTGTGAATGATGCTAGAGAATTTGAGTATTTAGGGAGTGCTAGCAAGAGGATTTGGAGGAATTGGACGGATTAGTGGATCAAGATCGTGTTATGAAAGGAGAAAGGATCTCGGCAGGGTCTACAGTGGTGCAAAGAGTAGCTTCGGGCTAAGTGGGGGAGTCCCACCATCTGCAGTTGGGTTGTAGGGTTGTCTTCTCATAGGGTCGCGGATTGTCGGCGTGTTGATATGTTATTTCAGGTAAGGGAAAGTAGTAAAAATGGCGATTGTGCATGAAGTTTGATAAATGTGTGCAAAAGTTGGCCCTATCGGGCCAGGGTTAAACTTTGGAAGATTCAGATTTTATGCTTAAGGCGTATGAGAGTTGTCAGGATAGTGACTCGGTCGCGTGGTTCCTTAGAAGGGGTTTTCATGTGCTAGAAGAGTATTGGAGTTGATTGCATTCAGGGCCAGTCAGAGTGGGTGACCCTCAATAGCGGTCCTAGTGAGTTCAGAAGTCAAGAATGCGACGTTTAAGGGTTTCAGGCAACACTATGATCAAGAATCGAGCTTTTGCACGGTAATTTCTGAGAAAAAAAAAGAAGATGATGGTTGGAATGTTCTAAGATATGTTTTAGTGTGCACGATAGTATGGGAGGAGTGAGAGAAATAACTCTGGATTGCAGAAAGATTATTAGGAGGGTATGAGACAGGTTGCGGGATTTAGGCAGCATAGTCTCGTGAATCAAGGTCACTCGGGATAATTGAGGGTTGAGTTTTCTATAAGTTGAAGGAAGTTGCTACTGTTATTGAGGCAATTGAAGATGATTAAAATAATATAGATTGATTAGCCATGGTTGAAATGGCACATTTACGTTAGGGATCAGTTCCTTTGATGTGATTAAGCTACGCATGTGGTTTGTGTCGGTGTATGAGAGGCTTGTTGGCCGTCATAACGGATTTCATGTGGGAGCACTTGAGTGCTATGGCATGTCAGGTGTAGGCTGTCACGACCCAAAATCCTAACTTTGGTCATGATGACACCCAACAGCGGGGTCAAGCAAGCCGACTCTCAATTTACTAAAGGTTCCTTCTTATTAGATTAAACATTTTAAAATATACTCAGTTTTTGAAACTTAAAACATGATTCGACAAGGATAAATAGCTAGTTTTAATCAAAAACAGTCATAAAGAGGCGTGAGCCAATATATATACAAACCCAAAATCCATAACAACTAACACGTGTGTTCCAGGAAGTAGTGTCACAAGTCCTGCGAGCATGCTAACATAATATACAAAATATATAATATACAATCCCACTGTCTGAAGGAAATAGACGGGAAATAAACAAAAGAAAACCCCATAGTGCTTCCGGAGATCACCAGGAGAAAAGCAGCTCACCGTGAAGTCAGGTCCGTCAAATATCAAGTCAAGCTCCGGTCAGACAACCAGATGCACCAGCCTCAGAACCTGTACAATTAAGTACAAAAGTGTAGCATGAGTACATAAATATATATGTACCTAGTGATTGTCCCGCCTAACCTCGAAGAAGTAGTGATGAGAGGTCGACATGACACTCACTGAGGTCCAACGATATAATTGAGCAGAATATAATAGAATTGGTAGGCATGTAAAGGTAGTGAAGCAACAAATATATATATGTAAGGTACTGAAATCCAAGAAAAGTACTGGGAATGAATAAAACAATTGCCACTTCACTTTCCCCCAAATTCTGTCAAATCAATATCCATGAATTTAGTAACAATTAAAATCATACACATGCAGGGTAAGGACAACCGGCCGAAGTCATAAGATAGTCATGTCCGTGCACTGCCGAGGGTCGAACGGCCCGAACCATAAGTGTACCTCTCCACAAAGTACTCACATATATGTACTGCCGAGGATCGAACAGACCGTACCAAAAGTACATCTATCAATCCTCTCTATGCACTGCCGAGGATCGAACGGCCTGTACAAAAAGTTCATCTCTCAATTCGCCGTGGCGTACGGCCCGTTCCCATAAGAAAGGGGAAAAAGAACACTCTGCTCGCGGAATGTAAATTGCAAAGCGGTCACCTGCACGCATTATTCCTTTTTAAATAACTTTCAATGAACAATTCCTTACAAGTTTTCTCAAATTTCATCACCTCAGGGAAGTAAGCAGCATGTAACATTTAATTTATTAAGCATACAGTTCATATCAAGTAAAACACAAGGCATGATGTGGGCCTAACTACCCGGACATAATAGTAATAGCCGCTACATACGAACTCTCGCCAATTTGTACGTACGTAGCCCCCAAACATTATCACATATAGCATTTAAATCAGCTAGGGGTACAGTTCCCTATTACAAGGTTAGAAAGAAGACTCACCTTGTGTCGAACCTACTTTCCGGGTCAAGAACGCGCCCGAAACTCCAAACTCGACACCCACGGACTCGAAACTAGCCAAATGTTATACAAATATATCAATTTATACTCAAAGCATGAAATTCTTCTACTACTTAGCCAAATTCATCATTCTTGAAGAAATCCTAAAATCCAACCCCGGGCCCGCATGCTCGGATTCCAAAATTTCTCGAAGGAAACACTCACCCATAGCCTAAGGATCATTAATACATGATTTTTACTTGATTTCATAGCTAATTGACGGGTAATTTTCTACATTTTCAAAAGCCCTAGGTTACTACCCCAAATCCTTAGTTTTCACTAATTTAGGTAGTTAATTTAGCTTGTAATCCATGCATGAAGCTAATATTAGAGTAGAATTTACTTACCTTCAATAACTAGGTCGTTTGCCCCTCTTGAATGCTGAAAATCATCCGAAGGAAGAAGAAGAAGATAAGGAAATGAATTAAATCACGTGTATAAAAACACACTGCCCAGCTGCCCCTTCTATGCGAACGCATCAGGGGCAGTGTGTTCGCGATGTAAAAATGGCCAGGCCTGATGAGGCCTTCTATGCTAACGCGAAGAGGTATTCGCGAACGCGGAGGCTAGACAAGATAGACCTACGCGAACGCGGCTGGGGGGTGCGAACGCACTTAGTAAAGGCTAAGCTGGTCTAGACTAATGCCCTACCATGTGCGAACATAGAGCACCTATGCGAACGCATATGGAAAATATTCACTCTCGCCCAGATCCTTCTATGTGAACGCGGCAGAACAATCGCGAATGCATAGAAGGAAACCATACATAGAAACTCTGGTGTTTTGCAATTAGCTCTGAGGGGTCCGAAACTCACCCGAGCCCCTCGGGACCCCGTCCAAAGGCACTGGCAAGTCTGTATTCATGATACAGACTCGCTCGAATTTTCGGAACGTGAAAAAAAATAACGAAACTAAGAATTCGACCCCAAAACCAAATTGAATCAAATTTTGAACTTAAAGTTCTAGAATTCGCTAACAATGCGCCGAACCGACCTATACTATGGAATGACACCAAATTTTTCAGTCAAGTCATAAATGACATAACGAAACTATTCCCGGTCTCAGAATTCCTTTCGGACCTGGATAACACAAAAACACGTCCCAAACCACAATAGGAACTTAAGGAACTTCTTATTTAAATATTGGGCGCAAAAACACTCCCTGGTCATGAGAAACTCATTTCGAGCATACGCCCAAGTCCGAAATCATCATACGAAGCTATCAGAACCATCGAAACTTCATTCTGATGTCGTTTCCTAAAAATGTTGACCGAAGTCAAACTTGGCCTTAAAAGCCAACCTTAAGGAACCAAATGTTCCTATAGCCCTTTAAACACTTCCGAATCCCGAACCACCAGTCCCCGCAAGTCATAAATCATAATAAGCCGCTATGTGAAGTTTCATTTAGGGGAGCAGGGTCTGATAACGCAAAACGACCGGTCGGGTCGTTACATTCTCCACCTCTTAAACAAACGTTCGTCCTCGAATGGGTCTAGAATCATACCTGAAGTGTTGAATAAGTGTGGATAACTGCTCTGCATGTCCTCCACGGACTCCCCAGGTCGCTTCCTCGAGTGGTTGGCCCCTCCACTAGACCTTTACTGCAGAAACCCTATTGGATCTCAACTGGGGATCGTGTCTATCAATAATAGCAACTGGATCCTCCTCGTAGCCCAACCTCTCATCCAACTGAAGAGTGCTGAAATCAACCACGTGAGAGAAGTCGGCGTGGTACCTCCGGAGCATGGATACATGAAAACTGGATGAAAACCTGATAAACTGGGAGGTAAGGCCAGCTCATAAGCAACCTCCCCAACTCGCCTGAACACCTCAAAGGGACCTATAAACCTCGGGCTCAGTTTTCCCTTCTTCCCAAAACTTATAATACTCTTCATGGGCGAGACCTTCAACAGAACCTGGTCCCCCTTCATAAATGATACATCACACGCCCTATGATCCGCATAACTCTTATGTCTGGACTGTGCTGTGTGGAGCCTCTCCTAGATCAACTTCACTTTCTCCGAAGCATCCCTCACCAGGTCGGTGCCATATAACTTAGCCTTGCCAGGCTCAAATCACCCGATAGCAGAACGACATCGCGGACCATACAAAGACTTAAATGGGTCCATCTCGATGTTGGACTGGTAACTATTATTGTAAGCAAACTTGTCTAAAGGAGAGAACTAGTCCCACTGGCCTCCAAAGTCAATCACGCATGCCCTTAGCATGTCCTCAAATATCTGAACTGTACGCTCCGACTGACCATCAGTATGAGGGTGAAATGTTGTGCTGAGATCTATCTGGGTGCCCATCTCACAATGCAATGCTCTCCAACAATACGAGGTGAACTGAAGAGCTCGATCTAATATAATGGACACCGGCACACCGTGCAACAGGACTGTCTCTCGAATGTAGATCTGGGATAACCTATCAGGAGTATAAGTAGTAGCTACTGGAATAAAATGCACCGATTTTGTCAACCTATCCACAATGACCCAAACCGCGTCAACCTTCAGCAAGGTCCGAGGCAACCCAACTACGAAGTCCATAGTGATGCGCTCCCATTTCTACTCAGGAATGGGTATTTGCTGAAATAGGCCTCTAGTGCTCATACTTCACCTGCTGGAAATTAAGACACCTAGTGACATACTCCACAATGTCCTTCTTCATCCGCATCCACCAGTAATGCTGCTTCAAGTCACGATACATCTTCATAGCACCAGGATGACTAGAATACTGAGAACTGTGTGCCTCCTCTAGAATCCTCTCCCTCAGGCCATCAACATTAAGAACACATAAGCGGCCTTGAAGTCTCAGAACACCATCCTCGCCAATAGTAGCCTCCTTGGACCTACCCTGAACCACTGTCTCCCGAAGCTCTGCTAAGCACGAATCATAGAACTGCCGGGCCTTAATCTCCCCCAATAACGAAGACTGAGCAACCACATGTGCTAAAACTCGACGAGACTCTGAAAGGTTTAATATCACCATGCGATTGGCCAAGGACTGAATGTCCAAGGCTATAGATCTCTCCTCTGCTGCAATATAAGCCAAGCTACCCATACTTTCCGCCTTCCTGCTCAAAGCATCTGCTACCACATTTGTCTTGCCCGGGTGATAAAGAATGGTGATATCATAATCCTTCAACAACTCAAGCCATCTATGCTGCCTTAAATTAAGATCATTCTGCTTGAACAAGTGCCACAAGCTACGGTGGTCTGAATAAACCTCACAAGACACTCTATACAAGTAGTGCCTCCAAATCTTACGAGCATGAACAATCGCCGCCAACTCCAAATCGTGCACAGGGTATTCTTCTCATGAACCTTCAGCTGGCGTGAAGCATAAGCAATAACTCTCCCTTCCTACATCAACACACATCCCAAACCAACGCGTGAAGCATCGCAATACACTGTGTACGTCCCAGAATCGGAAAGCAATACTAGAACTGGTGCTGAGGTCAATGTTGACTTGAGCTTCTGAAATCTCGCCTAACACTTGTCGACCATCTGAACGGGGCATTCTTCTGAGTCAATCTAGTGAATGGAGCTGCAATAGAAGAGAACCCCTCCACAAATCGGCGATAATAGCCTCCTAGGCCTAAAAAGCTCCTGATCTCTGTAGCTGAAGTAGGACGCGACCAACTCTTAACCGCCTCAACCTTATGAGGATCAACCTTGATACCCTCTCTGGATACCACATGACCCAAGTATGCCACGGAATCCAACCATAACTCTCACTTGGAGAACTTAGCATATAGCTTATGTTCTCGCACAGTCTGGAGCACAACTCTCAAATGCTGCTCATGCTCCCCAAGGCTACATGAGTAAATCAAAATGTCGTCAATGAAGACAATGACAAAGGAATCAATATACGGCCTGAACACCCTATTCATCAAGTCCATGAATGTTGTTGGGGCATTAGTCAAGCCAAAGGACATCACCATCAACTCATAATGTCCATATCTTGTACGAAAAGCAGTCTTCGGAACATCTAAAGCCCGAATCTTCAACTAATGATATCCCGATCTCAAATAAATATTAGAAAACATATGAGCACCCTGCAACTGGTCAAACAAATCATCGTTGCGCGGCAAAGGATACTTGTTCTTAATGGTAACTGTGTTCAACTAGCGGTAATCAATACACATCCGCATAGACCCATCCTTCTTCTTCACAAATAGAACTGGAGCACCCCACGGAAATACACTCGGTCTGATGAACCCCTTAGCTAACAACTCCTCAAGCTTCTCCTTCAACTCCTTCAACTCTTTCGGAGACATACGGTACGGAGGAATAGATATAGGTTGGGTGCCTGGAGTTAAATCAATGAAGAAATCAATATCATGATCTGGAGGCATGCCCGGATGATCTGAAAGAAATACATCAGCAAACTCTCTAACAATTGGCATTGAATCAATCGTCAGAGACTCGGCGGTGGTTTCCCGCACATAAACAAAATAGGCCAGACAACCCTTCTCGACCATATGTCGAGCCTTCAAGAATGAAATAACCCGGCTGGATGCACTAACTGAGGAAACTCTCCACTCCAGCTTAGGCGACTCGGGCATGGCTAAAGTAACTGTCTTGGCATGGAAATCTAGCATGGCATGATAAAGAGATAGCCAATCCATGCCTAAAATAATCTCGAAATCAACCATGTCCAGCAATACGAGATCCGCTCGAGTCTCGAACCCCAAAATAAAATCACACAGAACCGACAAATCCGGTCTACAACCACAGAATCGCCCACGGGAGTGGACACCCAAGGAATCACGAGGGACATCCAGAAAATGAGCAAATAAGACCGAAACATAGGAATAAGTGGATCCTGGATCAAATAACACTGATGCCTCTCTACCACATACTGTAATAATACCTGTGATCATGGCGTCTGAGTCCACTGCATCTGATCTAGCCGGAATAGCATAGAATCTAGCTGGAGTACTAGAAGGCTGAGCTCCACCAGAGTGAAAAAGAGCTGACTGACCTCCCCCAGACTGGCCTCCACCTCTAAGACGACCCCTGCCAACCTGTCCTCCACCTATAGGTGGCCAGACTACTAGTATCGATCCCATCGACTGATAACCTTACTGTACGGCCTTTCCCCAAAACCTGGGACACTGCCTCCTTATATGACATGGCTCTCCAATCTCGTAACAACTCCCAGGTAGCATAGTCTGCTACCCCGAAGAAGAACCCTGAATGGCCGGAGGACGGTAGGAACGCTCTGGCATGGCGCTGAAATGAGGCCTCGCTGGAACACCTCGGGGAGGTGGTGGAGGTGGTGAATATAAAGGCCTCCTGGGCTGACCACTGCTATACTGACCCCTGCCCCTAGTTGGGGCACCTCTGAAATCTCCAGAGAATCTATCCCTCTTGTCTTGCTGTCCCTGCTCCCTACTCCTCGACCGATACCCCTCGATCCTACGAGCAATCTCTACGACGAGTTGATAAGGAGTACCCATCTCCACCTCTAGGGACATGGTGGACCTAATACCTGGATGCAACCCAGCCACAAATCTCCGCACCCTCTCTACATCAGTAGGTAGTATCATGAGTGCATGGCAAGACAACTCTGAAAATCTAGCCTCATAATCTATCACTGACATATGCCCCTGCTCTAGCCGCTCAAACTGATACCGAAGCTCTTCCCTCTCAGAGGGTGGGATATATCTATCCAGGAACATTTGGATGAACTGCTGCCAAGTGACATGAGGAGAATCTGCTGGCCTGCTGAGAATATAGGACTGTCACCACCTACGAGCTCTGCGCTCTAACTGAAAGGTAGTGAAGTCCACTCCATGGGAATTTAGTATCCTCATGTTGTGCAGTCTGTCCCTGCACCTATCCATAAAGTCCTGGGTGTCCTCACCTCACTCACCCCCAAAGACCGGAGGGTGCTATCGAGTCCATCTATCCAATAACTTCTGCGGATCACCGTCCGCAACTGGTCTGGGCTCAGGTGCTACTGCAACAGGCTGGACCCCACCCACGAGCATTGTACCCGGGGTATGATGTAATGTTGCTGTCTGGCCTGCATCCTGGGCAGTAGGGGTCTAGACTCCCCCTCCCGCCTGAGAAGTGGCAGGATCTTCTGGAAATAAACCATCATGGGACATAGTGTCAATACATCTCATCATACGGCCCATGACTGCCTGGAAGCCTGGCGTCGTCATGAAGTCTATTGGTGCAGGATCTGTTAGAGGTACCTCGTCCTTCTCCTCTATAATAGGGTCCTCTGATGGAGGAACTGGAATAGCTCTGGAACGCCCTCGTCCCCTACCATGGCCGGTGCCCTCCCCCAGCCTCGGACAGCGGGGGTAGCGGCCCTTCCCAAATATGGAACATCAGATGCACACGTCCTCACCATCTGTAAGAGAATAGAAGAATGAATTTAGTAAATCATCGACTGCATAATGTAATAAGAACAAAGAGAGTTTTCTTAACACCCTATAGCCTCCTGAAGATAAGTATAGACGTCTCCGTACCAATCCGCAAGACTCTACTGGGTTTGCCCCTGACTCGTGAGACTTACGTGAACCTAGTGCTCTGATACCATGTTGTCCCGACCCAACATCCTAACTTAGGTCGTGATGGCGCCCAACAGCGGGGTCAGGCAAGCCGACTCTCAATTTACTAAAGGTTCTTTCTTATTAGATTAAACACTTCAAAATATACACAGTTTTAAAACTTAAAACATGATTCGACAAGGATAAATAGCTAGTTTTAATCAAAAACAGTCATGAAGAGGCGTGAGCCAATATATATACAAACCTGAAATCCATAACAACTAACATGTGTGTGCCAGGAACTAGTGTCACAAGTCCTACGGGCATGCTAACAGAATATACAAAAGATATAATATACAGCCCCATTGTCTAAAGGAAATAGACGAGAAATTAGCAAAAGAAAACCCCATGGTTTTCACTCGATTTCATAGATAATTGACGGGTAATTTTCTACATTTTCAAAAGCCCTAGGTTACTACCCCAAGTCCTTAGTTTTCACTAATTTAGGTAGTTAATTTAGCTTGTAATCCATGGATGAAGCTAATATTAGAGTAGAATTTACTTACCTTCAATAACAAGGTTGTTTCCCCTCTTGAATGGTGGAAATCGTCCCAAGGAAGAAGAAGAAGATAACGAAATGAATTAAATCACGCGTATAAAAACACACTGCCCAGCTGCTCCTTCTATGCGAACGCATCAGGGGTAGTGTGTTCGCAATGATCAAATGGCCAGGCCTGATGAGGCCTTCTATGTGAACGCAGAGAGGTCTTCACAAACGCGGAGGCTAGCCAGGATAGACCTATGCGAACACGGTTGGGTGGTGCGAACGCACTGAGTAAAGGCTAAGCTGGTCTGGCCCAATGCCCTACCCTATGCGAACGTGGAGCACCTTTGCGAATGCATATGGAAAATTTTCACTCCCCCCTGATCCTTCTATGCGAACGCGGAAGAGAAATCTTGAACGCATAGGAGGAAACTAGACCCAAAAATTCTGGTGTTTGGCAATTAACTCCGAGGGGTCCGAAACTCACCCGAGCCCCTCGGGACCCTGTCCAAAGGCACTAGCAAGTCTGTATTCATGATACGGACTCGCTCAAATTTTCGAAACGTGAAAAACAACAATGAAACTAAGAATTCGACCCCAAAACCAAATTGAATCAAACTTTGAACTTAAAGTTCTAGAATTCGCTAACAATGCGCCGAACCGACCTATACTACTCGGAATGACACAACATTTTGCAGGCAAGTAAGAAATGAGTGCCGAACCGACCTATACTACTCGGAATGACACCAAATTTTGCAGGCAAGTAAGAAATGACATAAAGGAACTATTCTCAGTCTCGAAATTCCGTTCGGACCTCGATGACATAAAAACACGTCCCAAACCACAATAGGAACTTAAGGAACTTCTTATTTTAATATTGGACGTCGAAACGCTCTCGAGTCATTAGAAACTCATTCCGAACATACGCCCAAGTCTGAAATTATCATACGAAGCTACTGGAACCGTCAAAACACAATTCCGAGGTCGTTTACTAAAAATGTTAGCCGAAGTAAAACTTGGCCTTAAAGGCCAACCTTAAGGAACCAAATATTCCTATAGCCCTCTAAACACTTCCGAATCCCGAACCATGAGCCCCCGCAAGTCATAAATCATAATAAGCCGCTATGGGAAGCTTCATTTAGGGGAGCAGGGTCCGATAACGCAAAACGACCGGTCGGGTCGTTACATAGGCGGATCCCTGAAGGGTTATGGTGGTATAGGCTACTACTTAAGGATTTTCATGTTGGGTGATTGTGGGAATTCACTCGTGTGTTTAGATGTCACTCTTGAATGGAGTTAAGTAAAAGGTTTCTATATGTTGAATTGTTCAACCTATTGGTGGTTCAGAAGTTATGATGGAATTCTTACGGTACCTCATATTGGCATGTCAGGTGCGGTAAGTAGTATGTAACTGGGAGTAAGATCGATATTGCGGTTTGGTGTTAATAAGGATGTCATGAGCTCGGGAGAGAAAGAAAAAGTGATTTGAAAGTTCAGAGTAAGCTGGTGTTACCTTCAGTGTCACCTGAGATGGATATTCGGTGGAAAAGACTTTGTACCCTGGTTATGGGTTCTTGATTTGTCTTACAGCATAGTATGGCCAGTGGTGGATGTGCACACTTGTTACCTTGTGTGGAAGGTCATGGAAGCATGACCGCAAAAAGATTTTTGTAAAGTGTGACATGTAGTCACTTGATGGATTGAAGATTTGGACTGAGTATAAAAGAGTGCTATATTATTTATTTGAGAAGTTATGCCTGAAATCCGTTCAGTTCATTTGGTTGTGGATTGTGGGGTGTTGTCCCGGCTTTGATGGTTGTTCTTGCATATTATGAGAGAAAGTGGGTTAATATGGACCTAGGTAAAGGCTATTAGCGTAGTTGGTGCGAGCAAGGTGACTCGATGTTTGTGGATGGATTTAAATATGATTATGGGCTCCGTATCATCCAGGCATGTTCATTCCAGTAGAGCACTTTTCATGAAAATGTATTAGAACATCGGATGTTGTTCCTTCTTCGTCAAATTCATGTGTTACTATGATTGTGCCGTGTGAGTACTGAAACGGCTTGATAATTTCCTATGTGTTGAGGTTCCGCGTAGTGGGGATGATATGTGAGAACGATAGATCTTGAGATCCAGAGTGTATATGTATATATCGCACCTTATTTTTGCTTGAGTTTTGTAGCCTACGGCTTTATCAGTCTCCCCGGGATGGTATTATGCACTTAGCGTGCTTATGATCGATATTCAGTAATTTGTAATAGTGATCAAATTAGCTCCGTATATATATATATCTTCTTATGTAAATTTTATATGTGGATCGGGTGGCCCGTCTCTACGGGTATGTTATTCGTATCGGGTTGCACGCCGCAACAGTGTCATGATGAGTAAGGTTCCTATATTTACTTTCTTGTGTTTTACTTCCTATTTTCTGATAATAGTTCATATTAGTTGCGTCAGTTGAATAGTCCCTTCCTGAGTCATTTCTTATTATCATGTTCGAGTTATGGTCTATTGGCGTGATGCGGTATCATGTGAGGTTGTTGGTCATGTTTGAGGTCATTTGTTGTCTGAGCAGTTCATACTGGCGAAACGAGATTATCGGATCAGGGATCAGTGTGATAAGGTTATGTAAAGTGTATATTAAAGAACAACTACCAATTTTCAGGTTCATAATGAAGTGATGATTCTAGTCAAGATAAGGTATTCAAGGATTTGTTAACTCTGCAGTTGGGTATGAATTTCTGCACATTTCCTCCGTGGTGGTGGTATCATTAGCATTATAGCAGGGTGTATGCATATTTGTTATGAGGTGCATCGGGAGCACCAGATTCATGAAATTTTGGCTATTAAGATTCAGGGAGTGCCATTGTGGTCAGATGATGAGTTATGCGGTGCATTTTATTGATTCAGCAAAGGTATGTAGTCATGTTCTGGTATATCGTGTGGTTGTTGATTCGGTGTTTATATGTTGGAAGTAGGCCTAGCAGAGAAACTTCAGGTGTTGGAATGAATTCTGAGTTTATTATATGTATAAAAGAAGAAATCTTTAGATTTGATCAAGCTAATGTGCTCAACTTGGTTGTGGTAGCGGGAAGGTGCTCGAAATGTTAAACAGTGATTTCAGGTATCTCCAGAGCAACTCTTAGAAGGACGAACGTCGGTTTAAGTGGGGGAGAATGTAACCACCCGACCAGTTGTTTTGAGCTCTAGCGCGTCGTTCAGCGGTTTGAGGCAGTGAGCAGCTTCGTTTTAGGTGTTATGACTTGCAGGTTTGGTCATAATTGAATTTCGGGAAGTTTAGAGTTGGTTTGGAAAGAAAATTATCATTTCAGAAGGCTTAAGTTGGAAGAATCAACTAAGATTGGAATTTTTAGTAAACAACCTCCGAGTCAGGATTTGAAGGTTCCTGCAGGTTCGTATGATGATTTCAGACTTGGGAGTATTTCCGGATCGGGTTTTGAATAACTCGGGAGCGTTTCGATGCATATTGTGGAAGTCAGCATTTTGAAGAATTTTATAAATTTGGGCTTGAAGTGAATTTCAGAGTTTTTGATGTCCGTTTAGGATTCCAAATCTGGGAATAGGTTCATGTGGTGATTCTGAAGTTGGGAGCACGATAGTGAATATGGATGTCCATAGGTCATTTTGAAGTCATTTGGATAAACATAGAAATTTGAAGGTTTTTGAGAAAATCCGACTGGAAGTTGAAGTTTTGATATCGAGGTCGGAATGCGATTCCAGAAGTTGGAGCAGGTCCATAATGTTGAATATGACATGTGTGCAAAATTTGGGGTCAATCCGACGTGATTTGATAAGTTTCGGCATCGGATGTAGAAGTTGGAAATTTCTAAGTTCATAAAGTTGGGATTTGGGTGCGATTCGTGGTTTCGATGTTGTTTGATATGATTTGAGGCCTTGATCAAGTCCGCATTACGTTTTGGAACAGGTTGGTATGATTGGACGGGGTATCGGGGGCCTCGGGTGGATTCCGGGTGGTTAACGGATCAACTTGAGACTTTGAAGAAGGCTGGAATTGCTGTCATCTGGTGTGATCCGCACCTGCACGGATTTGGCCGCATGTGCGAGAGTGGGCAGGCTTGGCTGGGATCGCAGGTGCGATGGAATTTCCGCACCTGCGAAGCCGCAGGTGCGGACAATGGGGCGCAGGTGTGATTTTGGGCTGGAGTTGAGGAAGCCGCAGGTGCAGGAGACTGGTCGCACCTGCGGGAGCGCAGGTGCGGGGATAGGACCGCGGGTGCAGAAATCGTCCTGGGCAGAATGTATTAAAACAAGCATTTTGGTTCATTTGTCTTCATTTCTTCTTGGGCTTAGGAAATTTTGGGAGGCTTCAAAGAGAGGATTCCTTCATGCAATGTCAAGGTAAGTAACTCCTTCATGCCTCTAAGTTAAATACAAGATTATATGCATGGATTAGGCATGGAAATTGGTAGGAATTTGGGAAATATTGAAGAAACCTAGAAAATGGAAATTTTGATTTTTAGCCACGAATTGAGCATGAATATTTGAGTAAATTGTATATTTTAGTTAGTAAGGCTATGGGTAGAATATATCTTTGAGAAATTTCGGATTCTAGGCACATGTGCATAAGGGCATTTTAGTCATTCCACTAAGTGGGGTTGGGAAATTATATAATTGGAATTGGTTCAAATATTAGAGTATATTTTCATTGGGTTGTCGTTGTTTGGATAGTTTTGGGGCGTTGTGCGTCCGTTTAGAGTCATCGGAAAGGCTTGGAGGCCGGTTGTGGAATCTCGGAGCAAGGTAAGTCTCATTTCTAACTTNACGAGGTGATGGGAGTGCGTGCGTAGCTACTATTATGCCATGTCCGGGTAGTCTAGAACCCACAAGCATGCCTTATGTGTTGTACCTGTAATCCTTCCTGTATTATTAAACTGCTAATATAATCGAAATCGTAATTGAATATCTAAAGAAGAATAGAGTTCATTTTCTTAATCATTTAGAAAGAGAATTGATTCCTCTGTGGATAATTCTATACCTGGTAGGGTTGTATTATGGAATATCATTAAACTTGGCAAATGAGTTTCAAAACAAAGATTTAAAAGCTACATTTCATGTTCCTTTAAAAAGAATTTTACCACTTTCCTGAGAAAAACTGCTTTCTTGATAAAAATACGGATTTATTATGTGGATATGTGTACATATGAGCACCTGAGTCACAGGTATGATTTGCGAGTAGGCTAGCCTTATTATTTGTATGTATAACTGTGTTGCATGATCGATTCGCGAGCAGGGCAGATAGATGTATTTATGGTTCGAGCCGTTCGACCCTTCGGCAGTGCACAGTTTATTATTGTTGGTCCGCGTCGTTCGACCCTCGGCATTGCTTGCGCATGATATTTACTGCGTAGTTGCTATGATTTTGCTTGATGGCCTGAAATATTAAGTTGTCAATTGAAATGACAATGATTTAAAGTTATTAAAAAGATTTTGGAAGAAGTTGTTCCTTCCCGTCAATTTATGGTCATTTAATTAAATCACCCATGTTGATTAATTGTTATTTATATGACGAAGATATAAAGCGTTAAACGTGAACGAAGTTGAAAATATTTATCCCTGATTTTAATAAATTTCCTATGATAATCATGCTTAGTGTCACACCTAAATATTCTAAATTGACCTTTAGTAAGTGTCTGATTTGACCTCTCGTCACTACCTCTCTGAGGTTAGGCGGGGGACTTACTGAGTACACGTTGTTTATGTACTCATGGTACACTTGCTGTGCATTTTATTTCACAGGTACTTTCATAGAAAATGTGGAGGATTCGAAGACTTAGGCGAGCTGCATCATCCGGAGGCGATCCGCAGCTGACAGAGTCTCCCTCGTACTGTATTTATTTTCATTTTCATTTTCCTTGTCCAATTTGTATTTCGGACAGGTTTTATAATGATTGTATAAATTCTTAGAAATTGCTCATGTACTTGTGACACTGGGTTCTGGGATGTGTTGGGATAATTTTGCTAAAGTGTAATATTTAAACTATTATTTTACTTAACAGATTTTTATTTAGTTAATATGTAATAAAGTGCAAAGAAATGTTTTTCATAAATGTTTAAATCGGAAATTATTTCGATTAATAAATGATTGGCTTTCTTGACAACGGTGTCCGGTGCCATCACGACCTTAGGGATTTTGGGTTGTGACAGTTATCAGTCGAGCATCCATATGGCACTGTATGAGGTTTTGTATGGTAGGTGGTGCCGGTCCCCAGTATTTTGATTCGAGCCGGGCGAGGCCAGATTATTGGGTACATACTTGGTCTAGGATGTCCTGGATAAGGTGAAGGTGATTCAGGATCGACTTCACACAGCCCACTCCAGACAGAAGAGTTATGCCGACCGGAAGGTTCGTTATGTAGCATTCATGGTTGTAGTGCGGGTCTTGATCTGGGTATCTCCTATGAAGGGCTTTATGAGTTTTCGGAAGAATGACAAGCTGAGCTCAAGGTACATTGGTCCTTTTGAGATGTTGCGGTGTGTTGGGGAGGTTGCTTATGAGATTGCCTTACCTCCCATCCTAGAAGGGGTTCATCCGGTATTCCACGTTTCCAAGCTCCAGAAGTATCACGGAGATCCGGCTCATGTATTGGATTTCAGCTCAGTCAAGTTGGAAAAGGATCTATCTTATGTTGAGGAGCTGGTGGCTAATTTGGGCAGGCAAGTCAGAAAGCTAAGTTCAAAGAACATTGCTTTAGTAAAGGTTCAGTGGAGAGGTCAGCCAGTCGAGGAGACGACTTGGGAGACCGAGAAGGATATGCTCAACCGTTATCCTCATCTTTTCACATCTTCAGGTATCTCTCTATAATCGTTCGAGGGCGAATTATTATTTTAAGAGAGGGAGGATGTAATGACCTGGCCAGTTGTTTTGAAAGTTATAGACCCGATCCCCTATTAACTGCTTTCCCCGTATCTTTTTTCTGCTATTGTGACTTGCCGGGAGGTTTCGTTTTGGTTTTTGAGGTGTTTTGGGACACTTAGTCCCTAAACAGGGGTTTAAGCCTTAGGATTTGGACCGTAGTTATAACTGTGTGAAGACGACTCCGAAATGGAGTTCCGTTAGGTGATTTTGGACTTAGGGGCGTGTCCGGATTGTATTTTGGAGGTCTGTAGCTCATTTAAGCTTGAAATGGTGAAAGTCAAAGTTTTGGAGATTTTGACCGGTAATGGAATTTTTAATATCGGGGTCGGATTCCAATTCCGAAAGTTGGAGTAGGTCTGTATTGTTTAATATGACCTTTGTGCAAAATTTGGGGTCAATCGGACGTGGTTTGGTTGGTTTTAACATCGGTTGTCGAATTTGGAAGTTTCAAGTTCTTTAAGTTTTAATCGGAGGACGATTCGTGATTTTAGCATTGTCTGATATGGTTTGAGGACTCGACTAAGTTTGTATGGTGTTTTAGGACTTGTTGGTACATTTCGTTTAGGTCCTGGGGGCCTCTGGTGATTTTTGGGTGCTTAACGGAGGAAATATTGGACTAAGGAAATTTCTGAAGTTGATGGTTTCTGGTGTTTCGCACCTGCGGTGGGGAGACCGTAGGTTCAGGATCACACGTCCGGCGCACAAAGCGTAGAAGAAGATATTGGAGGCTTGGCCAGGGATCACAGGTGCTAGGGGATTTCCGCATCTGCGATACCCGCAGATGCGATGTAGGAACTGCAGGCGCAGTGAATGACCGCAGAAGCGGACAATGCTCCGTAGGTGCGCCCCCCTTGCCGCAGATGCGGTCACATCTCCCTTAAGTGATTTTCGCACTTGCGATGGGATTTCCTCATGTGTGTTTGAAGGCCCGTAGAAGTGGGTTTATTGGCAGAAAAAGGGCCAAATTGAGGGTTTATGTCATTCTTCACCATTTGGACTTGAGAGCTCGAAATTTGGTGATAATTCAAGAATTTATCAAAGAGAACTTTGGGGTAATGATTCCTAACTTTCTTTTGGTTGTATTCCATTAGTCTATAATTTATTTATTCATTAAATTAAGGAAATTGGGTGAAACATTTGGGGAAAAAGGGTGGAAGTACTTCAACTAAGTTTTTGAGATTTGATTGGGATTTTGATATCGAATTTGGATAATATTGGTACGAGTGAACTCGTGAGTGAATGGGTGTTCATATTTTGTGACTTTTACCCAATTTCAAGGCGTGGTCCTGGGGAGGTTTTTAGGGGAATTTTCCAATTTCTTGCTTTAGCTTTGATTTTATTAGCTAGATTAGTTCCCTGTAGTTATATTAGTGATATGTAATTGATTTTGGCTAGATTTGGGCCATTCGGAGTCGAATATTCGTGGAAAGAGCATTGGTACGTATTGAGTGAGCTTGGTTCGAGGTAAGTGGCTCGCCTAACCTTGTGGGGGGAACTACCCTTAGGATTTGATATTGATTTGATATGTGAGCGTCGTGTACGTGAGGTGACGAGTACGTACACGGGTTGATCGTTGTAAAAACCCAATTTCTTCTAAGTAATAACTTGTTTCCTTCTTATTTGAGTCATATCAGCATGTGTAGTATCCTGTTAGATTATAATAGCATGTCTACTTTCCTTAATTGTTTATCTGAACTTCGTGCAACATGTTTAGTGAATTTCCTGCTTTTCCTTGACTTGTGCTTAGTCTAAATTGTAGGAGTTTGTGTTGTAGCTTTTAAATTCTATTATTTAAGTTGTGCATTTACTTTTGGGACTACAGAATGGTATTTTGTGAGATACCCTGCATATTTACTTTGGGACTACGGAATGGTATCCCGAAAGATCCCCCTGCTTATTTACTTTGGAACTACAAAAAGGTATTCCGGGAGATCCCCCAGTCTTGCATATTTACTTTGGGACTATGGAACCGTATTTTGGGAGATCCCCCTGCAAATTTGCGTTTGGGACTACGAGGTGGTATCTCGGGAGATCCCTTGTTGTTATCTCTGTGTACTGAGTTGTTGCCTTCCTATGATTTCATTCTTGTTAAATTTTTGTGTTTATTTTATTGCGATATTTCACTCTTCCTTGTTTTTATTATCTATATATATATATATATATATATATATATATATATATATATATATACCAGTAGGGCCCTGACCAAACCTCATCACTACTCGATCGAGGTTAGGCTTGGCACTTATCGGGTACCGTTGTAGTGTACTCACGCCCTTTCCTGCACATATTTTCGTGTGTAGATCTAGGTTCCTTCTATCAGCCTCGTTCTTAGTTGTAGTCGCCGATGTTCCGGAGACTTCAAGGTATATCTGCCCGCACTCGCAGATCCTCGGAGTCCCCCTCTATCCCCCTATGCTGATTCTTCTCTTATTTCTATAGACACTGATGTATAGAACAATTAGAACTTTGTAGAAGCTTGTGAATTACGTTGTTCCGGGTCTTGGGAGTGTTATGTATTTCTCGAGAGTTGATTATTGTATTTTCCTAGCGGCATCTCAATTTCTTATTTAAAATATATGTTATTGTTAGTTGTTATTTTTCATGTGTTTCATTTCACTTCCGCAAGTGTTAGGCTTACCTAGTCATAGAGACCAGGTGTCGTCACGACAATTCACGGAGGGAGAATTTGGATCGTGATAGGATGTCATTAAAGTAGATGGCGAAGAGGTTTGTTGAAATATCTAGAGGTGTATCATCATTGATGGAAAGAGGTGTTGAATTTATGTGAATACTAATGAAAAGATTAGAGAAATATAGGAAGCGAGCACAATGGAATTTATTTTTTGCAGTATTGCAACGAGCAAAATAGGATATATTTTCATAGAGACAATGATTATCCTATTTCGCTCGCTATATTGCACAATGGAATTAATTTTTGCAGTATTACAATGATTATACGCGTAAATGTGGCATATGTTCCCAAAAAGGACACGACTGTCGTAAATGTCCTTCAGCTAATTTGGGTAGCGGTGGTAATTCAGCTCCCGGTGGAAGTTCATCCAATATGCCCAATTATCAAGGATACACTAGTGTTTTGTTGTCGTAATTTATTGTAATAAGTGTATGTAAATGTTCAGCTTGCAAAATGTATGAAATAAATTATGTTTCCATCAAATCTAATTGTTATTTAGCATTAATAGTTCAATACAACAATTTAACATACACCCGAAGGAAAAAACAATTGTCATTCGCCATTATCGTCGCTGTCTGGCACTATTTCATTGTCACCGTCTTCATCTTCTTCGTCAACATCGTGTACGTACCCTTCGGGACCGAGGGCATAGTAATCTAGGCCCCAGTTGACACACATTTCTCGTATTTCATCGCTATCGTCAATAAGACCACTTGCTTCTACAACAATATGGGACTCCTATGTCCAACATTTGTGGTAGAAACTTAGGTAGTCCCTCCCACTAGACATCTGTTGGGAAAATAGGATAATCATTGTCTCTATGAAATTTTTCATTTTCTAATAAATCCCAGTACTAATCCTCCATTCCTCCCAGGTAGTTAAGATCGTCCATTGCATGATGAACAACTAGTGCCTTTTCCATCTCTAGAATCTCCTTCATCAAATGCCGAATCACTTCAAGTTCATCTTTGTGTGTGTTTGTTTGGAAGGTTGCAGGCATTTCTTATGGGACAATAAGCTCATGTCAGCAACATAGTACTTCATAATCACATATCTTGAGTAAGGGGGAACCCATTATAGTTTTTCACCCCAAATTCGCATACCTTCAGGTTTTGTAGAATGCGTCTCGCCCTCAGTAATATGCCCTACGACTTTGAGATCAGTGTGTATATTGATAGGCTTATTTTTAAATGGACGCAAAACACCATACCACTTGTCATTAACCAAATCAGTATAGCAACCTAGCATATTTTTTCAAGTTAGGGATCGATAGTGTTAAGACGTGTTCCTTGGGGATCTATTGAACAACCTTCACCCTTTTGCCTCTTCTTGAGCCACTTATTAAATGTTAGTGGCATTTTTGAAATCGATGTTATAATGTTTCTACAAATTTTCTTTGAATACAGATCTCTTGGTTTAGTTTAAGAAGTTGTCTTATACCCTAAAGAATCATAGCGCGCTACCAATATGTGTTATGTGTATTTTCTTGTCTACCTGAAAAAGCAGTTGTTCTGGAAAAGTTGTCTTGTACCCTAAATAATCATTATCACGCGAAACATAACGCACCACCAATATGCATTTTGAGTATTGTCTTGTCGACCTAAAAAAGTTGTCTTGTACTCTAAAGAATCATTATCACGCGAAACATAGCGTGCCACCAATATGCATTATGTGTATTGTTTGTCGACCTGAAAAAGTTGTTGTTCTGGAAAAGCTATTTGTACCCTAAAGAATCATTATCATGCGAAACATAGCGTCATCACTAATATGTGTTATTTGAATTAGTTGCCTATAGAAACCTAGCGCATTTTAGTTATTCGCGCTTAACGAAATAAATAGAAAAACATTCCATTAATTTTTTATTTTTCTTGCATTACGAAATGTCTGGACGTAATGACGTACCAAGGTGTTATTGTGGCAAATGTCCAATTTTGAAGTCATATTGGTCAAATTGCAATCAGGGGCGCATATGCTGGATCTGTCAACAACTTGTAAGTTAGTATTTTGGAAAAAAAATGTTTGTTAATATATTTTATATAACATGTTAATTAATAGTGTTGTGTTATAATCTTCATTGGTAGGATGGAAATAAATCTGGATTTCAAGAATGGTATGATGAACCCATTAACCAGGAATACTACAAATCATGTTTGCACTATATTTGAAATATGACTGGTGAATACGAACTCCAGATCTTTAAACTACAAACAAAACTTGCGGCAGTGAAGGAGAAACTAAAAGAGGCAGAAGAAGAAAAAAGTAGGTTGGAAGAGAAATTTTAGTGGTTGAAGCATAAAATAATGAGCGATAATGACTAAACAAACACATGGATGTGTTGAGTATATTATTTTTTCTTTATGTTTTACGTTTCATGTATTATCATTAATTGTACCAAATTTAAATTATGTTAAGTAGTCGTTTTTTATTTGTGTTGTCGTATTAAACTAATAAATAACCAGAAAAATAAAAACACATATGCAAATTATGTAAAACATAAATAATGTTGCTATTATATATTTAATGTAATATATACAGATAATAATAAATGGCAATGTGTCCCACAGCTTGTATGCTTTAAAGTAATTGGCTGGCCTCAGGCGCATCCCAACTCGCCCAGCTACGCTATCAGGATCATCCTCATCATGTTGCCTCTTTATCGAAGGATGCGTTGCAGCATGATCGTCGGTAAGGCTGGCAAACTCGGTATAAGAGGTCGTCGGTCCAACATTAACCTACATAATAATAAGATATTTTAGTATGTGAAATATAAATTACTAATGTACGTGTTAGATAAAAAATATTTAATGGTCATACCATGGTCTCAACGGGCTCCTGAGTAAAATCATCTGTGTCTGGCATGTCACTATCGCACAAAGCATCCTCCGTGATGGTTGATGATGATGTCTTTAAAAAAACTAAAAATGCTTTAGATACAGATGACTAATTAATGAGATAAAAATAAATAGAAATAATAGTAATACAAACAAACCTGCGACTCAGTAGCCACACATTGCTCTATCAGAATATCGCGGGGCATGGCCATTACGCAATAGGAGTGGGATCAGTATTTTCCTGATTGACCAGCGTCATTGACGGTTACTAAGATAAAAACAAATAGAAATAATAGTGATACAAACAAACATGCGCCTCAGTAGCGACAAACTGCTCTATCAGAACATCGGGGTGCACCGGAGTATATGAAGTATGTGAAACATCCTCAGCATTCCTCGATGATGAGCCATAACTCATTCATCGTCCGCTATGAACCTCTTGTATCGGACGATCCTCACTAACCGTCGATGGCCCAGGTCGATTAGGAGAATACTGATCCCGCTCCTACTGCATAATAGCCATGCCCGCAATCAACAATGGAGCTTACGGGGTCAACTACGAAGTTCCAGGCGACAGCTACAGGCTGAATGACAGCATATCAAGAGGAGCATCGTGTGGTCACCCGGCTGATTATCTCTAATATCCTCCATGGGTTTCTCAACGCCCCCTTACGTGGAACCTCGTCCTCGCCGACCATGACGACCTCATGGGAAACCCCTTCCTCTCTGGCCACACTTGCCACGTCTACCATGTTCAGGTAGGGAAGGGCATAATATTGGCCAAACCGAAAAAACTGGCCAAATCGTAAGTTCCGATTTTTCGTTTTCGGTTTAGTCAGTTATTCATTCGGTGTGCGGTTTTTAAATTATTAAATTTTAGTATTCTATGCGATTTACAATTTTGGTGATTCGGTTTTCGGTTAAACCAAAAAATCAAAGTTTTGGCTATGAGTTGATAAAAATAGGTTTGAACATATTGGCTCTAACACCCCCACCAACTTTTTAGCCCAATTTAGTGATTTACCTAATAGCCATCTGAAGCGCAATTTACCCAATACCCATATGAAGCCCAATTTTCCCAATACCAGTACCTAAACCTATAGAATTACGTTACTTCCCTAATTCTGTTCCTTAGGAATTAGAAATTTTTTCTAATTAGGGTTCTTGAGAGTCTCGACTTCCTTCCTCCTATGTGCGACTGTGTCGACGCTCGCTTGTTGTGACTGTGAGCCTGTTTGACGCCTACTTCCTCCGCTCGTCACTCATCCTTGTTCCTCGGGTTAGTGGTTACTTCCTTCTTCTGAGTTCCTTTTCAGTTTTCCCTTGTCACTGCTCCTTCTACCTGCTGGTTTCTTTCAACATTCAATTTTCCTGCTCTTGTTTATAGTATATATGCGCGTTTTCCTTTTAATCTTTGGACTCTTTCGAGTTAACATTTGCCAAAAATAAGTGACAATTGCATCCTTTATTTTTTGCCTCTATTTTTGCTTTTGTTCTTTTGTTCTTTTGTTCTTTTTGCCTCTGTGCCGACTTGATTTTATGCGAGTTGCGACATGCTAGATTTATATTGTATACCAGTTTGCATTTTTAATTTTGTTTTCATTCGATTTTCTATAGATGGCAGAAGTTGAAAGTAAAGTAAGTGAGGTGGGTTCATCTGAAAGCGAACCTACTTCTTCATCTACAAATTCAGTTGAAACTAGTCAAGGCCCAAAAAAAAAAAAAAAAAAATCCGCACAATGTAGATCAACTACTTGGCATCATTTTGAAAAGTTTAAAGATGATAATGGAGGTGATATATCCAAGTAACATCGTGGTCGTGATTATAAGGCTGATTCACGATTGAATGGAACAACATCATTGAATACTCATTTAAAGAAGTGTCCAAAAATACCACAGAAATTTGATAATACTCAAACGCAACTGTGTCTACAAAAGGATGAGCAAATTAATGGTGGGGTGCTTTGAAAATTTGATCAAGAACTAGTTTGGAGGGCTTTAGTTGAGACGGTAATTACAGAGGAATTACCTTTTAGCTTTATTGAAAATAAAGGTTTTAAGAAGTTTATGAGCATAGCCCAACCTCTATTTAATGTTCCTTCTCGTAGGACAATTACAAGGAATTGTTTTCAAGTTTATAGCAAAGAGAGGCTTAAACAAACAGATGGACTTCGTTACAAAGAATTAACTATATGTGTTTGACGGGCCATTTTATCGATAGAGATTTTGTGTTGCATAAAAGAATACTAAATTTTTACCCTATCTCTAGTCATAAGAGTGACGAAATGGAAGAAATTATTGGTAATTGTTTGCTTGAATGAAAATTAGATAAGGTATTCACTGTTACTATTGATAATGCTTCTTTGAATGATGTCACAATCAAAGAATTGTGAAAACAACTAGATATGTGGAAAACTAATTTGATTAGTTGTAAGAATCTTCATGTGAGATGCATGGATCACATGCTTAATCTAATTGTGCAAGATGGTTTGAAGGAAATTGATATTTCTGTAAAGCGTGTCAGACAAGCTGTGAGGTATGTGAAATCATCTCCACAAAGGACCTTAAAGTTTAGGGAATGTTGTGCACATCAAGAGGTAGAATGTAGCAAAACATTGTGTTTGGATGTTCCTACTAGGTGGAATTCCACCTACTTGATGTTTGAAACGGCGCAAAACTTTGAGAAGGCCTTTGACAAGCTACATCTTTTTGATGATGGATTTTCTACTCATCTTTGTACGCATGTTTGTGAGGATGGAAAAATTGCAGGTCCATTTTTATGTGATGATTGGGTGAATGTGAGAAACGTAATAAAGTTTCTTGAACAATTTCACGAGCTCACCAAAAAAGTTTCAAGTTCACGTTATGTCACTTCTAATTGTCATTTTGAGGATATATGTGAGTTTGATAGTCATTTGAAAGCTTGTTTAGCTAGTTATGATACTAATTTGAGTAAGATGGCAGAGAAGATGAAAGAAAAGTATAAAAAATATTGGGGTGAACCTTAAAAGATGAATAAAATGGTATTCATTGCTTTTATATTAGATCCTCATAACAAATTAGAATATGTTGGTTTTGCACTTGGGGAAATGTTCGGGAAGGAACCAAGGAAGAAATTAACTGCCGAAGTGGATGTTAATTAAATTCTTTGTTTGGGGAGTATCAAAAAAATATTCAAAAGGATGTTATATTCAATCATCTCCATCTAAATCTACTTCATCTGATGACCTAGTGGGAATGTGAGAACAAAGCGATTGTTGTAAAGGCAAAAGGAAGACTCTGGAAGTGGAGGTGCTAAATCTAAGTTGGAAAGATATATTAGTGAAGGACAAGAGCCATTATGTGATGATTCTGATGACTTTAAAATTTTAGATTGGTGGAAAATTAATGCGCCTCAATTTCCTATTATATCTGAGCTAGCTCGTGATGTATTGGTCATTCCAATTTCTAGTGTTGCATCGGAATGTGCATTTACCACCGGTGGGTATTTTTTATTCATTTAGGAGTTCGTTGACTTCTCGGTTGGTGCAAAGTCTTGTTTGTGTTCAAGATTGGTTTAGATGTGAGGGTACTCCTATTAATGTTGAAGAAGATTTGGAGTTTCTTGAGCAAATTGAACTTGGTAAAATTTTGCATTTTATGAGTGTTTTAGTGAAAATTAGTTTACTTTGTAAGATTAAATGACACACTTCAAATTATATTTTGATATGGCAAAGAGCGGAAGAGAAACTTGCATTATTGAAAGAGATACTAGCATTGTTGATGCATAGTTTGAAGAAGTGATTAGTTTAAAGATTTGTTTGTTTTATGATATCCTTTTGTTATTTATAACTAAAAATATTTTTTTTAACTTGTGATATTTTCTTATTTTGTAGGTTCTATTATGCCTTGTGGTCCTAAAGCTAGATCGCCTATTTGGGAACATTTTGAGGTAGATGAAGAAAATGAAGAAGCCCGCAAAGCAAAGTGCCTTCATTGTGGCCGAGTTTATAATAGTCATCCGAAGTATTATAGAACTTTTAGCTTAGTGAAACATATTAAGAAGTGTCTCATGCCTCATTTAGTGATTCGTATTTAAGGCTTTAAGTATCCTTTTCTAGACTTACTTTGTGGCTTGTGGCTTGTGGCTTGTGGCTTGTGGCTTGTGACTAGCTTGCCACTGTTTGTTGTTTGGTGATGGTATTTCTAGACTTGTTTTGGCTATCTCTTGAATTCTACATAATTTTGTATTGAACTAAAATAATAGATGCTTCCTACTTCTTTAAAACTTCTGCATTGCTCCCATAAATAGTAGTTTTTGCATGCTTCCATAAAACTTTTTAGGAT
Source organism: Nicotiana paniculata (assembly GCA_005239505.1). Classification (NCBI taxonomy): domain Eukaryota; kingdom Viridiplantae; phylum Streptophyta; class Magnoliopsida; order Solanales; family Solanaceae; genus Nicotiana; species Nicotiana paniculata. Next base: position 56,653 of record ML315257.1, read on the forward strand.
GTGCAGTACTACTACATTTGTCACCTTTTCTATTTTGATTAGCATTCTGTTCTAAATGGTGGTTCCATTTCAGTTGCTCGTGTTGTGAACTTTGAGTCTTAGGCTTTGTGACTATTTTAGCTGGTAATGTGGGGTTCTCTGGAAGTACGATATAGTGTTGCTGCCTGCTTCCATGTAATTTGACTAAAACCTTAGATGTTTGTTTCTTTGGTTTAAGCAAAACAACTTGATCATCATATTTAGCAGTAGCTAATTGGTCATCATTCCTTCTGAAACTTATGTTAGTAATGTCATGACCAAAGAAAGCAACACTGACTTTCGTTCTTGATCAAAGATAGCAACTAGAGTGTTCATTTCGAGAGCGCCAATTAAAAAATTTGAGGAGTTGTTTATCTTGGTGGGCTTCTCAACTTGGTTGTGTGTTTTGTCAACTTACAAACGTTTATGCATGCGGGCATGTTTTTACTTCTTGGTTACACCTTTAGGTTCATTTTGTCTTTTAGAATTGACTCAATTTTCCCTATACAAAAGGTGTTTTCCATTAAATAGCTTCCTATGCTGCCTTTGTGTCATTTTAGGATTTTGCATTGTTTTCTTTCAATCTGAAGTCCATAATTTCATCATTAAGATACCCAAAACAACTTGCACATCCTCACAACCCTTTGTTGTGAATTGGAAACAGTAGAGTAGGATGTATGGAGATGGATATCAAGATACTCTTTGTTGAATGCGTAGCATGAGTGTGGAATCCAGTTTGATTGTTGCAGAATTTATGCACACTTCTGGAGTCAAGTTTGTTGTTATAACTTACAAGTAATTAACTTGAACATGGTAAACATGAAACAATGAAAGAATTTGCTACAATTAAAGATCCGTAGTCTGCACCGGATATAAAAATCGTGAACCATTATTAAACAAAAAACTAAACCGGAAATAACTGAACCCAACCTTGAAAAAACCACACCGAATCGTAACACTTTGGTTCGTTTTATTTATTAATATTATAAAATCAAAAACTGATAAACCGAACCGTACTGTCATACTAACTGACCAAACCGACTGATGCCTGCCCCTACGTTCAGGCTCCATTGCTGGCCCACGATGCTAGTTCTCTGGTGTCACATAAGCAGCGTCGTATCCAAATCGCTCATCATCTCGGGCACGCCTCAATATCTGGTTAGCCAAATCTGTAACTTTACGGCCATACTCGTGCAAATCTACCGCTCCCTCATTAGTAACAATAGCCTGCATAACAAGACAAATATTAATTACGGAGTGATAATTTAACGTTATAACTAAGTATAAAAAATAACATACCAGTGCCTCATGCCTCCTAGCGTATGGAATGTACCGACCACCAGCGATGAACGGGATTCACGACATGAAGTCAGGTAACGCTGTAATACTAACCCATATACTCATGCTCACCATTCGTACGCTCAGGTGCAGGGAGTGGAAGAATCAGGTCATACCTCCTCCCAGACCTCAATCTGGGCCTCTAGCCAGTCCACGTACGTCTGGTCGACCCTGGAATGACCATCCCGCTTGTAATGTGTCCTAATCCAAGCGGGCAAGATAGGTACAAGTTGTAGCCCACCAAACTGGCGAATTACTCACTCGGTGGTATGATGCTCGATAATATCGAGACATATCAGTAGGACAGAGGAGCTCCACATAGGTCGACCGCGGGAGCAATAATCGGGCAAACCAGCTATGAGTGCGTCGCTATATGGCCTCTTATGAACTATTAATTAAACACATAAATCGTGAGTAAACGCAACACAAATAAAGCCAGGCCAAGTAAACTTAAGTATACATGTACCTGCGCCTTCAAGAAAATCTAACAAATCCCTGTAATAGGGGAGATGATGTCGAGCCTCGACCTAGCGCTCGTAGCCTAGCCTATCAACCCACCTCCTAGCTAAAGAGAGAAAGTGGAGGTGGTGCATCCGGAGCGATGGGTGGTAGAGGTGGCTAGAACTACAAGAACGGCTCTCAGGCTCAAACCTAATATACATTGTGGACGTAAAATTTAAGTTATTATTTTACTATGTATGTTATAATCATGAAAAGAATTGACAATGTTTTCACCTGCAACAGCAGAAAAACTTCGGCAACGTTTCTCTTGGTGCTCATGCTTGCCCGGCACATCTGCCGATAGAGGTAACCTAGAACAGTTTCACCCCAACTTTAACTAGGTAAATCATCTAGCCGCTCAAGAAGATGATGAAATCTCAAGCTGACTAGGTTTCCCGAAGTGTTCGGGAATAATAAACCACCAAACATCAGCAACATCATCAATCTCGTGTACCGGTCTATAACCTCCATCGGTGAATCACCCGAAATGTCCGCATCCATCGCCTCCATATGCTGCCAAACGGTCGTCAACTACAAATGACTGGCCCCACTCAATGCAGTCTCCTCCGCTGGCTGGAAACGGGTGAGTCGCTGCAACATCTGCAGGTAATCCAATCCTGTATATTATCTAAGACATGCGGGTAAGCTACAGTTAGTCCATCAACCGGCAGACCAAAAAGAACCTCAACGTCCTCAAGCGTGATGGTAGCCTCACCGATGGGTAGATGAAATGTGCGCTTCTCTGGTCGCCACCGCTCTATCATACCCGTGATCAACGGCCAGTCGAACTGCAACCGGTTGATCTCTAAAATCCTGCAGAAACCCGTATCCTGAAGGCGTCTAACTATACGGGGATAAAGTGGGTGGGCCCTAATGAACTCCCACATATCGTCTATATGTGTGGCGCGAAATGTCTGGGACAAACACTGCCCATCCCATACGTATGAAGAACTCTGCTCGGCCTGTAGCAACAATAGCTCTAGCGATGCAGGTTGGGAATGCACAGGCGGAACCTCCATGACGATGACTGTAAATTGAACAATATTAATTAAAGTATTTTTCTTTTTAATTGCTTAACATCTTTAAATATATTTTAATATCTTTAATATTAAAATTTATTCGATATTTTTACTATATTGTTACTTAAGTTGATACATTTTATATACTATAATTTTATGTTTTATATGTTGGTTTATCATTTTATATGTTAGTTTATTATTTTATATGTTAGTTTATTATTTTATACGTTAGTTTACTATTTTATATGCTTGTTTATTATTTAATATGTTAGTTTCTTATTTTATATGTTAGTTTATAATTAATTTTAATAATTATACATGATTTAATTATTAAATATTCATATAACAATACTTAGTTTGACAAATATTGTAGCTTTTAATGTTATTTTCTTATGTTTGTCGACTAGAATTCAATAGAGCTTGTGTTTGAACTATCATATTTTTCAGATATTTTTGAGTTTTAACAGGTAATTAAATGATTAATTTCAATAACTACAAAGACACTACGGTGACGACCCAATATCCCTCTGTTGGGTGTCGTGATGGCACCTAGTCTTAGGGACTAGGTCATCCTAACATTAACTGATATAGCAACAATATTTAACCAACATCTGACAATTTTAAAATAGAAAACTCTTTAAAAATTTACAATCCCAAAACTGATAGTACAACTCATAAGCTCTACTGAGATTTCTAGATAAACCTCTAAATACAACTGTTTTGAAATAAGGAATAACAGTGTGAATACAACATCAGGAGGTGACTCCGAAGCTGCGAACGCAGCAGTAGGTTTATCTTGAGTCTCCCCGGCAAGATCCGTACAGTTAACAAGCAATTGATTGACTCGAATATACTTGATTCTGTACAAAAATGTGCAGAAGGGTAGTATGAGTACACCACAGCGGTGCCCAGCAAGTATCAAGACTAATCTCAGTGGAGTAGTGACGAGGAACATACAAGACACCTACTGGACTAAATAACATGAGCAAGTATAAGTGGAGAACTAATAGAGTACAACAAAACTCCGCATAATGACAATAATGATACAGTGCTTACCATAGGAAATAGAAACTACCATTAACAGCGGAACACCACAAGTAATAACACAGAAGAGTAAGCTTAACACGGTGTAAATCCGGTAATAATAATTAAAGGAATGACAGGTAGCAACTAGATGAGAATAACTACTTTCACACCAGGTTTTATCCAATAATCTCCACGCGGTACTAAAACTCAAAATATTCATAATTCAAGGGGTCTAATTTGTGAACCCTAAACACTTGGCATCTTGTGCCCTCATTACAGAAATGATCAATAACATCATGATCCATTTTCTTGAATCGTTAGGGATGATTAACTACGTGTATGCTTGAACCGGTGTTCTATCACAGTTCCAGTCAACAAGTAAAAGTAGAGACAATGAATGATATATAAGAAACGATCACCATGAATTGAACACGATATAACTCAAACAGAGTAGGCACGCCACTACAAAAATAACAACAATAACAACAATAACAATGCCCCCAAGCCACACAAGTCATCACAATAAATCCCTGACATAGCCCACCTTGTCTCTCCATGCGCGCAATTATAAAGTAAATACCCGCCTTGTCTTGCCACACGTGCATAGTAATGTTCCCACCTTGTCTCGGCACATGCTTAACCCACATAAATAGTCTGCCTTGTCACGGCACATGTCCAAAGATCAATAGTAACAATAGCACGGTTGAAACCTCGTGCAACATAATAACATCCGCACGGCATAATCCTCGTGCATCACAGTAACAACCACACAGCAGAAACCTCGTGCATCAAAATAACAACCGCATGGCAGAAACCTCGTGCATCAAAATAAGATGTACAACAACAACAATGGAAATAACACAAGAGTACGTCAAATAAATCAACTCTGAAATTCCAGAACCCAAAGAAATGGAAGAAACAAACTCACAAGAAAAGACACAACAGAAAATAACGATACCACCTAACAATAGCTCAATAAGGAAGAGATACTGTGTAGAAATGACCTCCACATAAGTGCAGTTCAACAACACGGGAGATATCACGAGTCAATAATTCCAAATAAGGATAAGGCAACTATGATAAAGGATAACTAACTTCATTTAGGATTTAGCACTCACGAAAAAGGAACAACAATTACAATTAAGGATAAGCAACAGAAAGGATAATCATGGCCTTAATTAAAGATAAATAATTACAGAAAAGATAATAATAATTTCATATAAAACACGTAGAGGTGAAACTGGTAAAAGGGAAAACTTAACATAATAAAACAACTTCATATCTAATGAACATAAGAACTTATGATCCCTAAAAGGTCAATTTTTCCAGTAATAAGCCTGCGCACGTACTCATCATCTCGCGTACACGAACTTTACATGATACAATTAGCATAAACGACCCAAACACTAAGGGGTAGTTCCCTACACAAGGTTAGGCAAGATACTTACATCAAAGAAGCTAGACCGCTACTCTAAAATGATTTTCTTGAGTGATCTAACCTTTGGACGGCTCAAATCTAGCCAAAATAACTTCAACGCATAAATAAAGCTCATAAGAAACCATTACGGATAATAAAGTTTCAATCTTTATGAAAAAATAAAAATCAAACCAAAAGTTGACCCCTAGGACCGCACCTCGGAAATGGAAAAACTTTACAAAATCTGAACACCCATTCAATTACAATCCCAAACAAACTAATTTCATCCAATTCAGATGGCGAATAATTGTTCAGAACCCAATTATTCTCTTTAGAAAATTTTCGATAGAAATCCTAAATTCTCCAATCAAAACATGGATTAATTTAAAAATGAACTTTTGTAAATCATATTAAAATACAAAATTATAGTAAAATACTGACCTCCATGAAAAGACGAGAAGAATTCCGCGAACATCACCTCAATCGGAGCTCTAGAACTCACAATATGCTCAAGTCCCATACCAACAAATTCAACTCCCGGTCAAACCTCTTAACCTTTCAAAACTTTAACTTTCCAATTTTCGCCAAAATTCTTCAAATTATCCTACGAAATTCAAAATCCAAATCGGGACGCGCGCCTAAGTCCAAAATCACCATACGAGGCTGTTGGAATCGTCAAAACCACATTACGGGGTTGTTTACCCAAAAGACAAATTATGGTCAACTTTTATCACTTAAGTTTCCAAAACTGGAATCCTTCTTCCAAATTGACTCAAAACCATCTGGTAACTGAACTCGACCATGCATGCAATTCATAAAATACAATACGAAGCTGTTAAAAACCATATGCCGCCAAACGGGACTTTAATTTTCAAAATGACTGGTTGCGTCGTTACATCATCCCCCTCTCAAACAAATGTTCGTCCTCGAACGTGCCAAGAATCATATAGAAGTCATAAAATCACTGAATGTATTCATCCAACATACACCCGCGGGTGACCCCACGTCACCCCAATCCACATAAACCTGATGACACCATCTCAACTGTAATTTATCCCTTGCACCAACACCAGTAAGCCTCAGAGTCAAAACTCTCACCTTCTGTTCATCTCCAAAAGACCTGATTCCTTCATCCACACCCTATATCAACCTTAACCAGCTACAACAACTTATGAGTACAGCTATAAAGTACAACCACACGTCGTGATACATAACACATATTCCCATAATAATATTTCTGATCACAATAGTTGCTCGTAATCAAAACCAACACCGACAACCAACCTCATATCCGTTAGAACCCTATTTCAACCCTCCACAACACTGAAAATGATGCAAGAAACATGAAGACTTCATAACTGTTCACCCGAATCAACAAGTTACAACTAACACCACCGGGCACACACCCCGCAAGCTAAAACTCAAGAAGCACAATACGAAAATGACTGAATATGTAAAGAGAAACACATAAGAGAACAATCAAGAAAGCCCGACATGCAAAACTTTATATCAGTACCATCCTACGAATCGATTTAACAAGGAAGAATCAAAGTACATGAACAACTCACAGGGATCTCATCTCGATATAACTTCCACCGCAGCACGTAGCCCAGTTCAAACATATCAAATCATATAAATCGCGAGGGTCTCACCCTCAAATATAAATCAAAAGTAGTATACACATCATACCAATTGAAACCTTATACTAATTCAATTCCGCCATTAAAATCACAACACTTACTGAACTACCACCCGGTAGAGCATCTAAATCATAAATCGTAACCAAACTACTCAGGAATCACATCAAAACCTACCGTAATGGACAACAAGAATTCACTTCTAGTCTCGTAACTCTCAATAATGAATAAAACAAATGATAGACACGGCCTATCACTACAGAGTCTCCCAACCAGGGTAAAAAACATAATCAGAATACTAAATCACAAAACTCACCCACATGTGAAGCAAGATAAGAGGACTCGCCCCAATAAGCAGAACCAAAACAAAATATGAATGGTGCTCCTATATAAAAAATTGAAAGCATAGATGTATGATGTCACCTGGCGCAGCGGCCTCAGACCTACTATATGAAACACATCAATGGGTCGGGCCTCCCCCTCTTAGGCGCCCTCTACTCGTCTGGATACCCTGTTGTGACATATTTGTCCGGAGTTTGGGACAATCTCTCACCATGTGTCTAGTATATCCACACTCGAAGAAACCTCTCTTTTGACGTGGCTGTGGAAACTATCACCTAAAACACTTTGCGAAGCATGAAGTGGAAACTAAACTGGTTGACCCACAAGACCTCTACCATGTCGTACCCTGCCTCCAAACTAAGGATAAGTAGATCTCTCCAGTCTGCGAGGACTCCTAGTCTCCATGTCCTCTTTCTCCTAACCTCGCATGCCCTCTCTCTCCTAGCCCCACCTGTCTTCTCTCTCCTAGTCCCACATTCCCTCCAATCGACCAAGGATCTCTACCACCTGCTGAGATGAAACATCGACTCCAACTCCGGGGCCAGACTGAACCGAGTATCATGTCTGAGCCCCTCAATGAACCGATGGACTCACTCTCTAAATGTAGCGACCTAAGCAGGTGCACGTCTGGCCAAACCACTGAATCTCATGGCATACTCTAACACTGACATAGTGCCTTGGTGCAGCTGCTCAAACTCCACGTGCCATGCATCCCGAATGGACTGAGGTACAAACTCTCTCAGGAACATCTCTGAAAACTGACCCCATGTAAGTGAAGTTGCATCGGCCGGGCTACCTAACTCAAACGCCTGCCACCACTGATAAGTCTCTCCCTTAAGCTGGAACGTAGTAAAAGAAACCCCACTCGTCTCCAAAATACCCATAGTATGGAGAATGTAGAGGCACTCCTCTAGAAAACCATGTGCACCCTCTGAAGAAAAACCACTGAATGTAGGAGGGTCATACTTTTTAAACCTTGCAAGTCTAAGCTTCTCTTCCTCAAATGTTGCTGCCCTAACCACGGGCTAAACTGGAACCACAGGCTGTGTCGTCATGACACCTTGAACCTGACCAACAGAAATGCGCTGATCTGGAGTACGGTCAGTGGGAGTCTGAGCTCCTTCCCCAGTTTGTGAAGTAGATGGTGCAACCTGAATCAACCACGCCTGAGCCAATGTACCAAACATGCTCAAGAACTATGCTAAAGTCTCTTGAAGTCTGGGGGTAACAACCGGCGCCTCCGATACCTGTCCCCCAACCGGAGCTACTGGCATCTCCTCAAATACTGCTCTAGTAAGTGCCCTAGTTGCGGCACATGCTCCTCTTCGGCCTCGGCCTCTGGCCCTAGCGACACCTGCTCCGGAGGCAGCTTCATCAGCAAGTGTAACTCGTGTCCTCACCATCTATGAAAGATATAATGATAAAAGCTCAAACTTTGAGACCAATAAACTCGCACGATTTGAATGAATGAATTAAAACTGTCCGAATACTTATGTATCCTCTCGAGGATAAGTAAATACGTATCCGTAGTGATTTGCAAGACTCTACTAAGCTCGCTTGTGACTCATAGCACCTATGAACCTAGAGCTGTGACACCAACTTGTCACGAACCAATATCCCTTCGTTGGGTGTCGGATTGGTACCTAGTATTAGGGACTAGGTCATCCTAACATTAATTGAAATAGAAACAATGTTTAACCAACATTTGACAATTTCAAAATAGAAAACTCTATACAAGTTTACAATCCCAAAACCGGTAGTACGAGTCATAAGCTCTACCGAGTTTACTAGATAAAGCTCTAAATACAATTTTTTCGATATAACGAATAACATTGTGAATACAACATCAGAAGGTGACTCTGAAGCCTGCAAATGCAGCAGGTTTACCTTGAGTCTCCCCAGCAAGATCTGTACACCTAACAAGCGATCGACTGTCTCCGATATACCTGGATCTGCACAAAAATATGCAGAAGTATAGTATGAGTACACCACAGTGGTACCCAGCAAGTATAAAGACTAACCTAAGTGGAGTAGTGACGAGGAACAGTCAAGACACCTACTGGACTAAAAAACCTTAGCAAATATAAGTGGAGAACTAACAGAGTACAACAAAACTCCACATAATGACAATAATGATAGAGTCCTTACCATAGGAAATAGAAACTACAATTAACAACAGAACACCACAAGTAATAACACACAAGAGTAAGCTGAACATAGTTTAAAACAATTAAAGTAATGACACATAGCAACTAGATGAGAATAACTACTTTCACAGCAGGTTCTATCCAATTATCTCCACGAGGTACCGAACCTCAAAATATTCATAATTCATGGGTTCCAATTTGTGAATGCTAAACACTTGGCATCTGTGCCCTCATTACAGTTAATAATTGCACGGACGACGCACGTCCCAATAACACCCTTCTCACATAGAGGCAAATAGACGAGGGTACAAATTTGTCCCCAAGCCATCACAAGTCATCACAATCAATCCCCGACATAGTCCACCTTGTCTCTCCACATGTGAAAATATCAATAGTAACAACCGCACGGCAAAACTCTCATGCATCACAATAACAACCACATGGAAGAAACCTCGTGCATCACAATAACAACCGCACGACAGAAACCTTGTGCATCACAACAACAAGTACAACAACAACAATGAAAATAACACAAGATTACGGTAGATAAATCAACTCTGAAATTCCAGAACTTAAAGAAATGGAAGAAACGAACTCACAAGAAAAGACACACTAGAAAATATCGATACTACCTAACAATAGCTCAACAAGGAAGAGATACTCTGTAGCAATGACCTCCACATAAGTGCAATTCAGCAACTAGGGATATATCACAACTGGATAATTCCAAAAAAGGATAAGGCAAATATGATACAGGATAACTAACTTCATTTAGGATTTGGCACTCACCAAAAAGGAAAAATAATTACAATTAAGGATAAGCAATGGAAAGGATAATAATGGCCTCAACTAAAGATAAGCAGTTAGGAAAGGATGTCATGAAAATCGAAGAGGCAACAACTTCAGTTAAGGCACACAAAAGTTAAATAGGCAATAAGAGTGGAACATGAATCAATTGATTCCAAATAGAACAAGCAGAGGTTAAACTAGTAAATGGGAAAACTTAACATAATAAAACAACTTTATATCTAATGAACATAAGAAATAATGAGCCCTAAAAGGTCAATTTTTCCAGTAATAATCCCGCACACGTACTCATCATCTCGCGTACACGGACTTTACATGATACAATTAGCATACTCAAATCCTAAAGGGTAGTTCCCCCACACAAGGTTAGGCAAGATACATACCTCAAAGAAGCTAGACCGCTACTCTAAAATGAACTTCTCGAGTGAAATAACCTCTGAACGGCTCAAATCTAACCAAAATAACTTCAAAACATAAATAAAATGCATAAGAAACTATTCCGGATAAAAAATCTTCAATATTTATAAAACATTTACCTCGGAACCCAAAAAACTTTACAAAATTTGAATACCCATTCAATTATGAGTCCAACAATACTAATTCATCCAATTTCAACTCCGAATCAATGTTCAAAATCCAATTATTCTCTTTAGAAAACTTTTTAAAAAAAAACTCCAATTATCCAATCAAAATATGGATTAATTAAAAAATAAACTTCTGTAATCATATTAAATAAAAACATTAATAGTTATATTCTGACCCCCATGAAAATACGAGAAGAACGCCGCAAAAATCACCTCAATCGGAGCTCTAGAACTCAAGAAATGCTCAAAATACCAAAATAACGCGGTCTGATTTTTATATACTTAGGATTTTTGCTTTTGCGACAAAAAAAAACCGCACCTGCGCATTTCCAGCTGTAATTTCTACTTTTGCGGACTAATTTTTGCACCTGTGGGGTCGCATATGCGGACCCAACTTCGCATCTGTGAAACACCAGCACCAGCTCTCTTCTCTAACACTAAAATGAGCATAACTTCCTCATACGATGTCCAAATTCGACGATTCTTTTTGCTATGGCTCTGTAATTACGATACGGATCTAATACTTCAATAAAAAAATTGGAGCTCATTTTCTTAATATGATACCATTTTTTCTTGAAAAAATGAAGTCGAAACATCAAAACCGAGCGCAACACAACCCAAACTATTCGAAACTCACCCGAACCCTTCAGGACCATGTTCGAACATACCAATAAGTCCCAAAACATAACTAGGACCTGATCGAGGCTTCAAATCATATCAAACAACATCAAAACTACGAATCGCACCTCAAATCGAACTTAATGAACTTATAAACTTTCAACTTCTACAACTCGCGCCGAACATATCAAATCAACGCAGAATGACGTCAAATTTTGCATGCAAGTTTCAGATGACATAACGTAGATAATCCAACTCTCGAAATTGCAATCCGAGCCCCATATAAACATAGTCATCTACCGGTCAAACCTCTTAACCTTCCAAAACTTCAACTTTTCAATTTTTGCCAAAATGCTTCAAATTATCTTACGGAATTCCAAATCCAAATCCAAATCTGAACATGCACCTAATTACAAAATCACCATACGAGGCTGTTGGAATCGTCAAAACTCCATTACGGGGTTGTTTACCCAAAAGTCAAATTATGGTCAACTTTTATCGCTTAAGCTTCCAAAACTAGAATCCTTCTTCCAAATTGACTCTGAACTATCCGATAACTGAACTCGATCACGCATACAGTTCATAAAACATAATACGAAATTGTTCAAAATCTTATGCCGCCGAATGGGACTTTAATTCTCAAAACGACCAACCGGGTCGTTACAACTACGCTAAAGGGCACTACACTTTTCCTACACTAAAAGGGTACTACATTACAAATAAGGGCACCATTAAAACTACTGGCACAACATAATACTACAGGAAGCTAAACAACATTAAAGTTACATATTAATATATCTACAATAATATCATTTAAATAAGATTAATTATTGCTAAAATAATAATTTATCTATTTTGCTAATATTTTAGAACATAAATAATCTAATCCGGATAAAAAACTGATTTAATCACAAAACAATCACGAAAATACATATACTGCAGTAAAAAATAAGTAATTAACATTTTTTATAACAACTAATAACAATTTATCTATTTTACCATTCACACTAATAATATAATTCAGATATAAAATAATAAATTAATTAAATCACAAAACAATCACGAAATGACATAGAACACAGTAAAAAATTAATAGCCATTTTTTATACATGAGTTTTAACAAAAAATAGGTCATAATACCTCGATTTTAATTTTTTGAAAAATAGAAGATTTGGTAATTTGATCTGAAACAAGCAACCCACTACGCGATAACGCCTTAGATACGATGTGGGACCGAGAATCTACACTTTTTATGGGATCAGTGGGCTCCAACCGAGCTTTTTTTTACTTTAAAAATGGGGAGGGCGCTGTGTTGGAGGAATAAAATAGGTGGGGGGGGGGGGTCTGGTTCGCGTCTGTGAGGACGGAGAAGGGCACGCCTTTTTATCTAGGTATAGCGCACATATACCTTCCCGCCCATTTAAGTTCAAATAAAGTACGGTGAATAACTGCGCTATATATATTATGGTGCCCAATCTTTTTTTCACCTATTATGATCGCATGAGTCCAAAAAAACCACACGGTTCCGGACTCGTTGTTTGGGGAGGTTGATGATTTCTTCTTTTCTACTTCAGGCATTTTGTATCTTAATAAAAATCTATTATCCTCACTAATTTGGATTACATCGGGTAAGCCCGATGAGAAAAATAAAATCACTTCATACTAGGAGGTTCTTCAACTTTAGAATTATTTGAAATTAAGAATTTTGATTAAGAATGGAGGAATTCGACCTATCCCTCTGCATCTCTTTGTGGTGTTTAGTGACTTCTCTTTTTGACTTTTTGAGCATTGTACAAGTAGGTAATTATAGGGTAATTAATATTTAAGGAAGCGAAAGATTAAAATATAATTGAATAATTTTTCAAGTTCCTTAATGAGGAATGAACTCTACTCGTTTTTTTTCCCTTTTACCCATTTCTTGTTCTATTGTTATACTTGAACTAGGGAGGGAAGAACATTTTGAACCACAATATGGAAACATAAATTTGCTAGCGTCCATTTTGAAATTACAAGAGAGAGTGAATTATCAATATTTCTTCTCTGTATTTTAGTAGTTTGATTAGTTTATCAATTAGTCGATTAGAGATAAGAACAAAGTAATAATAATGCAGAAATAAAGTGTAGGAATTAAAGATACCATGATTTTTATACTGGTTCAGATTCAATTTGAATACTACGTCCAGTCCCCTTGGGTTGCAAGAGAACTCTCTTTCAGTATTTGAAATTTCTCGATTACAAGATAGTTGATGCAGCTTCACACCAACAACTTAGTATCTATGTCACTTCTCTCTTCTTGATAAAATGTCTCACCAGTGTTTATTACTTTTTCTTCTTTCACATATTACACAGCAGATCAAAAGAACTACAATGCTTGTTTGGAATAAAACAAAAAGAGTGATAATGATTCGTTCAAAGTATATTTGCTTCAAGTCTGGAACAGATGTATATATAGTCCGTGAGGCCTTCTTGGCTCTTGATTTACGTGAATCTTGAGAGATTACAAATCCAACAGAATTGATCCTTGAAACGAATCATAGATTGATTCTTTCCAAGAATAAGGTCAAGTTTCCTATATCTTCCTTGACTTCTGGCCTTGACAAGCTTTTCTTCCGCTGGGAAGATCTTTCCGTTACTTGAGTGATTGATGATGGATCCCTTGATTTCGGATTTTAACGATCTTCAGTGTAGAGCTTTGCAATCTTGTTTTCGTTTTATTTGGGACCTTCCTATAATAGCTTATGTCAACCATCTATCAAATTATTGATTCTTCTTCCAGATTTTCACTGCTTCCTCCTTTTTCATCTCTAATCATTGATACTTTTTCTTTCCTTTGCTTCTAAAGCTCCCGTTAATAAATTGTTTCCTTAGTCCATACTCGAACGGAAAGGGAATCTTGATTCCTTTATTTTGTCCCTCGTGATCCTACGCCAAGAGTGATATATTATTTATATCATCATTGAAATTTATATTTAACTTATTTGCCTATTTAAACTTTACAGTGACGCAAAATTGAACTGTAGCAAGGAAATGTTAGCTGTTAGGAATGTGTTTCGATTTCTATACTATTAATGAAATATACACTCTTTTTCTTCCTTTAAACCATTTCAAACTTGAACACAAAAAGTACAATTATAAAGACATGCTTTCTGAAAAGTGAAATAAGAAGAAAATTCGGTTTCATTATCTCGTTATCTATATATTTTAAATTACATTACTTTCCCTTCTTGGTTTCATAGCCAGAGGCCACTCCACTACTATACTTCTTCAATTCCTTTTATAAATCAATCTTTTGCAAAAGCTTTCTAGTTCTATTCCTCTGGATAAAGATGACGAATATCTTTGTGAAGTGGTACATAACAATATAGCTGGCTAAATGACAGAAAGAAGCTCTTTGTACGTGTACTTGAGAGAGGGTTGGCTTAGATTTAAAAGGTTTATCCAATCACCTTCTTTTGCTTGCTTTTATTCCTCTTATTTGTTTATTTTAAACAATTTTCTGAGTATAACTAAAAATATCTCTTCTTTGACATAAAGTGTTCATTCGTCGGATTCATATTTAAATTAATTATTGATCAAGATTGCCCTCAACATAAATATGAGTAATTAGTCAAATTCACCTACTTTGCTTGGACACATTAGTGTATGCTGTGTCTGATACAGAAATTAGTCTTTATTCCTAGCTGAACTACTTGGATCACCTAAATTCAACATGACATTTTATGCACTATTGTTAGTCACTTTACACAATAGTCCCTGGCATGCATACTATTTGTTTTACCTCGAAATACGAGTAACAATTAAACTTATATTGTGGTTTTAAGGATACGTGATCTGATTCAGTACTAATTGATAAATGACGAATTAAACAAATGAATTGAACGGTAAAAATTAATCAAACCAGTGTTTCAACGATATGATGACCTCGATTAGGAACATGCTCGAGATCGGGTGTTAAGAACAGTAAGAACAATAGCAAAAAATATAAGTAAGTACAGAGCAGTGTATTATTATTTCTCAGTGAATGTGCATATGATGGTAACAAATGAACAGTATTCCTCTTTATATAGTAGAGGATTCCTAAATAAGGTACAACACTAATTTCAGAAATAAAATCCATGATTGATGTAAATAACCGTTAGCGGTTCCGTTACTCCCGAGATTTTCGTCGAGATCCATGGTCGATTACTGATATCTCGTTATTCCGTTATTCGGGGTCGATCACGCTTGGTCTCGTTTCCCAGCGAGTACTTCGATCTCCATGTCTTCGAACTCAAGCTCGGTACATCACGAACTTATTCTCGAGGCAGTCTCCCGAGCCCATAAAATTGAATATACTCAATTTTAACCATATACAGACAGTCCCCGCGTTTCTTAAAATAATATGATAAGAAACAATCTGAGCTTCGATTCCCTATACTTCGATTATGACGTCGTCCTCATGACATAAGCGATGGATGTGACTGAAACGTCCCGTCTGTTCGGTTCCCCAAATCATCAATGCATGTCAGCCAGTGGTCGGCCACTAGTGTCACTGAACCGTCGCCCCAAACCTATAAATATCACCTCCTACATTGGATCGAACTTTACATTTTCTCTGATTAAAATTCTCAGCTTTCTAACTCTTCTCATCTTCTTCTTGTGGCCGCCTGTTACGCTGTCGTTGTTCTTACCGGAGCCACCAATTTTATACCTATCTTCGACCTTCTTTGCTTACACAAATGGCAAAAACCTTCAAGATTGTGCCGCAGAAATAAAAGGCTTCATCTTCCTCCTCCCGGTCGGCCGGTGATAAAACATCGGTGGAGCCCCGTATCGAGGAGTGTGTCCCTGGGACAATTGAACTAACTTCTAACTTTAAAGTCGAGAGACCCTCTTCAGTTCCGGGTCGTTGTGAGCCCATGTCCCGATACATCTGCTCGATATCGGAAAGCGATCTAGAGAGGGTGAAAAAGGACTGCAATTGGGAAAACAAGGAAGTGGTGGTTCCTTCCCCTGAGGAGGACATTACCACCTATGTGAAAGGGTATTTCACACTGGGTCCTGTAGATCCGGTCATACTCGATTTCTGCCGTCAGTATCGAGTGACCCTCGGCCGGATCTACCCCTATTTTGACGTATCGTCAATTTTCTCAGGTTATTTTCGAGCAAGGTCGAGAAGATGACTTTCACCCTCAACCATCTGATAAAGTTATACAACCCTCTCCTTTATCGAGGTGGTTGATAAAGCTGCATTATCGGGCCACGAAGACGTTATTCTAGAGAATTGATGAAGACAAAGACCGAGGATGGATGGGTCGGTTTGTCCAAATCAAGACCTCCAACCTAATTCCGGTCGAGAAAATGCCGTTCCCCGAGGAATGGAACATGAAACATGAGTGCAACTTCGTCACTGGCACTTATTGTTTTACTCCCTTTATTCCCCTTTTGACTTTGGTTCTCTTTTCATGATGCAGCTTCCCCTTGGTTCCCCGGTGCAATTCCGGACCTTGAAGGCTGGGTTCGACAACTAACCTCCACATCTTCTCATGCCGAGCACTTTTGGCGTGATTTGGCCAGGGGTCGATAGGAGGCTAAAAATCATGGTGAGCTCTTTTGCTTGTATATCAAGGTTTCCCTCGTAATGTACCCCTTACTAACTTGGTTTCTTTACGTGTATGTCTTGGTGAAAAAGTTGCTATGAGGCCACCTCCGCATGGGGAAGAGGAGGCATCGAAGCCAAATAAAGAGAGGAAGAGGATAAGAGCTTCTCCTTCCAATACCCCCAAGCCAAAGAAAAACAAATCTCGGAAGTCAAAAGTCGAGCCCTCTGCTCCTCGTATCGATGTAGTTCAACGACTACGTAGGATGAAGAGGGTGAAGATGATGTTGCCTGCTGGCGGCTCAAAAAAGGGGAAGTACTGAGGCTTCCAGGAGCATCGAGCTGGTGGAGCTCGAGGCGGCTCAATCTCGAGCCGAGTGCATCTCAGAAGAAGGTCCGAGCAAAGTCCCTGAGCAATCGGGTGGGAAGGATGCCCCCGCCGTGATAATCAGCCAGCGGGTATGCCCGAAGGGTCTAGCCCCGAGGCCCTTCAGAGAGAAGATAATGTCCCAAGTGATTCACTTGGGATAATAAATATTGACGATTCGCCGCTAGGACTTACATTCTCCGAGGGGCAGTTTAAAGATGCTCGGGCCATGGGGAGTCCCGACGTGGGGATGGCCCACGAAGGGAATGACATATCCCGGGAGTGCTTCATCAGGATCGACGATGGTCCCGATCCAGACGCATCGTTTGTTTTCGACGAGGCTCAGCAGCTTCTGAAACAAGTAAGTTCCATTTCTTCGTATTTACACTTATGTTTAATTCATATCTTTTCAAGTCTGACTCTCTTCTTTGTGTTTAGGCCATGGTTCTCCACCGAGAAGAATCTTCCAAATCCCGGGCTGAGATATCCCGATGTGAGGTTGAGCTTAAGAAGCTCGAGGAGGAGAGGGATGGCCTCAAACTCCTCTATGTTCAAAAGGAAGAGGATATTATGACCCTTTGAGTTGAACTCAAAAGAGCTCATCGAGATCATACCGAACTCATTAAATGGGTAACGTACTTTCTTGAGAGCTTGTTATGTGTTAACTTGATTTCTGGTGGAGCAGCTTCGAGAGGAGGCTAAGATAAAGGAGGCCGAAACCCTGGGGTGGAGGCAACATATGGAGCGTCTGGCCTCGGAGAAGGATGCACTTCGGGCCAACTGACTTCAGCCAAGTGCCAGTTCCAAAATGTGAAGGAGGAAAGCCTGGCTCGGGCCCGGAGGATCGAGGAGGTTGACGCCAAGTTGGCCGCCGAGCTTCCGAAGGCTAAGGTTGAGGCTAAGGTGCTTGTGGCCTCTTATCGAGCTGATGTTGAGGCTGCCAATCTTTGGGCACAGGAGATCTCCGCTACTATCGATATTGGATTATCATGTGCTGTCGACCATGCCAGGTGAAAATCTCAGAGAGAGGATCTAGAAGAAAGTGCACACTCGTGGCTTCGACCTCTCAGCCGACATAGAAAACGCCAAAGTTTTGGAGGTTGAGGCTGCAGCCTTGCTTTCTGATGAAGAGGATTCCGCTAGTGGGTCCTAGAGCGGAGAAGATGGGGACGAGGCTGCCTAAGAAGTGGCTTCCGAGGATGTGGCTTCCGAGGATGTGGCTCCCGAGGATGTGGCTCCCGAGGATGTGGCCCCCGGGGTGGACTATGCCTTTAGGATTTTCTTCTTTTATATCTTTTTTGTGTAAGGCCCCGTGTGGCCCTTGTAAGAACTTTCTATAAATAAAAAGTCTTTTTTCTAGTTGCCTCTGACTCGTGATAGATTCTACTTTGCCTTATGAAAATTTTAATTGTTGTGGTTTGAACGAACACTTCTTCGAACATGAATCAAACCCTTAGGTTTTAAAAATAAATCCCCGAGCTAACGATATGTTTGGGACTTCGGATGGATTTATCGATGCCATGGCTATATTATCTTTGAGAGCAAGTTCCCAACTTAGAATAAAACAACCCTTGGATTTTCACCAAATGATGGGTAACCGACTGAACTTTGGTTCGAATTCGGAGTGGGCCTTCAAGTTTTCCTTTTAGTTAGAAGAGGATTAGTCCCCGAGATCAGAAATACATTCGAGACTCTATCTCGGGTGGCTTTATCGATTCTATAGAAGTATCATTTTTGTAGCCAAGTTCGAACAAATTTTGAACTTAGAACAAAGTAAACCCTTGGGCTTATATTAAATGATGGGTAAGTTTTGAGATTTACAACAATATACCCTTTAGGGGTTTTGGTGAGTCCTTGAGCTATAATTGACTCTATTTGCGCTTGGAATAGAGGAACCCTTGGGTCCAAATCGAGTGAGATCGATGTCTCGAACTCTAATTGTATTGGCTCTTAGGCTCTTTAGATTGGGCCGATTCGGCCTCTAAAAACGGCTATTATTTTCTCCTTTTCGGCTAAAAGACTTAGTGAAATTTTCTTTATGCCTTAGCATATGTTTTTTATACCCATTGGGTTTTTTGAGTGTCCGATGATCGGAACCCCATTTTTCTTTTTTGTGTCTCAACGTGTTTGTGTTAAGATAATTTGATACCCCCTGAGGTTTTTCGAAGGTTAATATTATCGAAGCCTTTTAGTTATTCAAGGGCTGATTTTATCGAAGCCCTTTTTTAATTGCTTTGTCGAGGGTAGCCTTTTAACCGGTTTTTTAAAGTATTTAAAGGCCTATTGTTTATTGCGTAATTCGGACGTCTCTGAGCCGCGTTATTTTGGTTGTAGCCTTTAATATGGCCGTAGCCTTCGGTATGCCTTTTGGACTTATTACCCGATATAACATTTCGAACTTGTTCCAAATGTTAGTCCCCGAGTATAATGGCCTTAGCCTATGTATCGGGGGGTGCCTCTTTGAGGTCTTGTGACTCCGAATTTAGATAACTCGGGCATGCAGTCCCCGATTTTTCAAAATATGTTTGCACTTTGGACCTTGAGCCAATTTTCACAATATCATAAGTATGAGATTCACATAGTAGAGAATTTGCTTCGAGACACGAGATGTTTGATAAAGAAAGAATGCTTCTTTGAATAATTTATACATGCGTACATGTCTTGCCGTCAGGACTTGACTAATCTATATGGATACGGTTCATTTGACCATTTGGCCCATTACAAACTTTTTCCTATTGAGGCCCATTGACACGAGGTACATTTCTCGAACACATAACATCTGAGGGTGATACCCCCCAGTATTCGAGGGTGATTGTAAAGATTCCTTGGATACTGTTGAATTGTCCTCGGGTAGCACATATTTTTTGCCTCATTAAAAACTTTGCCGGAAAAACCCATTTGGGATAAAAATCGATCTAAGGGAAAAAGTGTGCAACACGTACTTTAAAAGCTGAGGTATCGATGTCTTTGGTTGGACTCATGCAATGAGTTAGTTCCGAATGTATATATAAAAGAAAGAATAGAGAAAGTCATACCTTAACATAGTATCGTTTGAGAACTGATATGTTCCAGTTATTCGGCAGTGGTTTGTCGCTCATTGTTCCGAGTTTGTAAGATCCTTTACCGGATATGTCGAGGATTTGGTAGGGTCCTTCCCAATTAGGTTCGAGTTTCCCTTCATTAGGATTTCGAGTATTAATGGTGATTTTTCTTAGGACTAAGTCCCCGACTCTGAAGTGGCGAAGGTTGGTTCTTCTATTGTAGTATCTTTCGATTCGTTTCTATTGCGCAGCCATTCGAACGAGTGCAGCTTCTAATTTTTCATCTAGCAACTCGAGGCTGGTATTCATGGCCTCGCGGTTTGATTCTTCTGTTGCTTGTCGAAACCTGGTACTGGACTCTCTGACTTCGACCGATATTAAGGCTTTGGAGCCATACACTAAGGAAAATGGAGTTTCTCCTGTACTAGACTTTGATGTCGTCTGATATGCCCATAGGACCTCGGACAATATTTCCCTCCACTTCCCTTTAGCTTCGTTTAGCCTTTTTTCAAGTTTTGGATGATAGTCTTGTTCGTTGACTCGGCCTGTCCGTTCCCATTAGGGTAATACGATGTCGATAGTATCCTTTCTTTTTTATGATCCTCGAGGAATTTCATTATCTTGCTGTCGATGAACTATCTGCCATTGTCACATACTATTTTCGCGGGTATCCCAAAATCGGCATGCGACGTGATCCCATATGAAGTCTATCACTTCTTTTCCCTAACTTTTTCTATATCCTGTGCTTCAACCCATTTAGAGAAGTAGTTAGACATAAATAAATGAACTTAACTTACCCAGGGCCGATGGCAGAGGGCCGTCGATGTCCATTACTCATTTCATGAATGGCCAAAGGGATACGAGTGAGTGAAGTTATTCGCTGGGGTGGTAGATCATCGGTCCAAACCTTTGACATTTATAATATTTTTGAATGAACTCCTTAGAGTCTTTTTCCATGCTATCCCAGTAATATCATGCTCTGACGACCTTTCGAACTAGTGATTCGGCGCCAGAATGGTTCCCACAAGTCCCTTCATGGATTTCCCCCAGAACATAGTTAGTATCTCCCGGTCCCAAGCATACTTCCAATGGACCATCGAACCTCCTTCTGTATAATGTTCCATCTTCGTCTAATGTGAAACAAGCGGTTTTAGTCCGTAAGGCACTCAATTCTTTGTGATCTGATGGAAGCTTTTCTTTCTTAGGTACTCGATGTATTTATTTCTCCAGTCCCAGGTTAAGCTCGTAGAATTTATTTCCGCATGTCCTTCCTCGATCGCATACCTCAAAAGCTGGACGATAGTCCCCGAGCTGATCTCTTCTTCTTCGACCGATGATCCCAAATTGGCAAGTGCATCGGCCTCGGTGTTTTGTTCTAGAGGTATATATTGTAGAGTCCACCCTGTAAAACGGTGCAAGGTTACCTGTAATTTGTCTAAGTACCATTTCATTTTATCCTCTCGACTTCGAAGGTTCCGTTTACCTGGTTCAGTACCAGTAGAGAGTCGCATTTAGCTTCAATGGCTTCCGCTCCGAAGCTTTTCACTAGCTCGAGACCAGCAATCATAGCCTCATACTCAGCCTCATTTTTAGTCAATTTGGAAGTTTTAATGGATTGTCTAATAATAACCCGTGGGCGATTTCAAAACAATGTCGAGCCCGGACCCTTTCATATTCGAAGAACCGTCCATGAAGAAGGTCCATACCCCTGATGATGTACCCAATTTTAGTAGAAGCTCCTTTTCCACTTTGGGTACGAGGGTTGGCAAAAAACCAGCCACGAAGTCTGCCAAAATTTGAGACTTGATAGCCGTTCGGGGTTGATATTCGATATCGTACCCGCTGAGTTCGACGACCCATTTGTCTAATCATACCGATAATTCAGGCATGTGCAGAACATTACGGAGTGGATAAGTGGTTATCACACATATGGGGTTACATTCGAAATATGGCTTTAATTTTCTAGATGTGCTTATCAATGCAAGTGCCAATTTCTCTAAGTGCGGATACCTAGTTTCAGCATCTCCTATGGTTCGACTTACGTAATAAATAGGGAACTGTGTACCTTTTTCTTCTCGAACAAGGACACCACTTACCACGATCTCGGACATCGCCAAGTACAAGTAAAACTTCTCGTCTACCTTCGGGGTGTGAATTAAAGGTGGGATCGATAAATATCGCTTCAATTCTTTCAATGCCTATTGAGCAAAATTAGTTTTCTTTTTGAGTAAGGAGAAAAACCCGTGACTCCGATTAGATGATCTTGAAATAAATCGACCCAAGGCAACTATCCGTTCGGTTAGTCTCTATATGACTTTTACACTATCTACGACGGTGATGTCCTCAATGGACTTAATCTTATCGGGGTTGATTTTGATACCTCGATTTCACACCATGAAGCCGAGGAATTTTCCCGAACCGACCCCGAAAGCACATTTCTTGGGGTTGAGCTTCATGTTGTACTTCCTCAAGATTACGAATGTTTCCTGCAAATGAGTCAAATGATCCTCTGCGAGTAGGGACTTAACTAATATGTCGTCAATGTAAACTTCCATTGACTTACCTATTTTTTCTTCGAACATTTTGTTAACTAGGCGTTGATATGTAGCTCCTGCATTTTTTAGCCCGAAGGGAATTACATTATAACAATAGGTCCCATACTTAGTAAAAAAAGAAGTCTTCTCTTGGTCTCCTGGGTCCATTTGAGTTTTATTGTACCCAGAATAGGAGTCGAGAAAAGTAAAGATCTCGTGGCCAGCCGTGGCATCGATCATGCGATCAATGTTAGGAAATGGAAAAGAGTCTTTTGGACCTGCTTTGTTCAAGTCCTTATAGTCTACACATATTCTAAGTTTGTTCCCCTTTTTGGGGACAACGACTACATTAGCTAACCATTCGGGATATTTTACCTCCTGAATGGACCTTATTTTGAGAAGTTTGGTTACCTCGTCCTTTATGAAGGCATGCTTTACTTCGGACTGGGGCCTTATCTTTTTTTTTATCGGTCTGAATTTGGGATCCAGGCTCAGCCGATGCGTTGTTATCTCTGGTGGTATTCCTATCATGTCTAAATGGGACAACACAAAGCAGTCCATGTTATCAAGAAGAAATTGAATGAGTTTTTCCTGAGTTCGGGAGTTAACCCCGTTCCCAGGTATACCTTTCGTTTGGGCATGTACTCAATTAGGATCACCTGTTCCAGCTCCTCGACTGTTGACTTGGTTACATCTGATTCTTCGGGAACAACAAAAGTTTGAGGAGTTAGAAAACCCTCTTCTTCTTCTTCCTCCACTACCTGTTTCTCCAATTTGATTGAGGCGGGGGACGGTGATTGCTATTTGGCAATCTGCTTATCTTTGGTGGTCGATTTTTTTGAAGCCGGAGGTGTTGATATTAGCGTCACCACATCGAACGCAAACATTTCCTTTGCATCGTGTTGTTACCTATAAACCGTTCTCACACCATCCGTCGTCGGGAACTTCATCATTTAGTGAAGGGTGGATGGTACTGCCCTCATGTTATGGATCCAGGGCCTTCCGAGCAGTGCATTATATCTCATGTCGCCTTTGATGACATGGAATTTTGTATCTTGGATAGTTCCGGCCACGTTTACTGGTAGGATAATCTCCCCTTTCGTTGTTTCACTAGCCATGTTGAAGTCGTTTAGGACTCGAGATGCAGGTACAATTTGGTCCCGTAGGCCGAGCTGCTCTACGACCCTCGATCTGATGATGTTTTCTGAGCTACCTTGATCCACTAGAACACATTTAACTTGAATTTTATTCAACAAAATAGAAATTACCAGGGCGTCATTGTGCGGCTGAGAAATGCATGTTGCTTCTTCGTCGTTGAATGATAAAGTGCCTTCGGGCACATAGTCTCGAGTCCGTTTCTCTCTTGTAATAGACACATACACCTACGATCATGTGAATAACATGCTGAGGTTATTCTTGTTCGTTCTTTCTGTTGGTGTCTCTTTCTCTGGAGTAATTTTTAGCTCGATCACTAAGGAACTCTAAAAGATGGCCTTTGTTGAATAGTTGAGCTACCTCTTTCCTCAGCTGCCTGCAGTCTTCGGTCTTATGGTCATGTGTGCCATGATACTTACACATTATATTTTTGTTCCTTTGAGAAGGATCGGTTTGTATTGGTCTGGGCAACCTTGTATCTTTGATCCTTCTGATAGCCCATACAATCCCCGATGCATCGACGTTGAAATTGTACTCTGATAACCGAGGTGCTTATGTGGGATCTGCATATTTTTTGAAGCCATTTTTACTCATAAGTCCCCGAGAGTTTCGCCCTCCATCACTTCTTCGATCATTTCGGGTGGAATTGCATCTCGGGCCATTATTCCTTCGATCTGCAATATATGGCTGGTACCAATCTTTATTCAGCCTTGATTCTCTATCAACATCCCTCTGATTTTTACCTGTCAACCGGTTTGGATGTACTGAACCTGAAGGGGCTCCCAATTGGTCGTCTTCGATCCTGATCTTCGACTGATATCGGTTGTGAACATCTTCCCAAGTCATAACTGGGTACTCGATCAAATTTGTTTCAACTGGCATGATGCTATCGAACTCCGTTCATTCAACCCTTGGGTGAAAGCTTGAACATCTCAATCATCAATGAGTTGTGGCAACTCCATGCGTTCCATTTTGAATCGAGATACGAACTCCCTTAGCAACTCGTTATCCCTCTGTTTCACTTTGAAGAGGTCTGATTTCCTTGTTGTAACCTTTATGGCCCCGATGTGTGCTTTTACGAATGAATCTGCCAACACGGCGAATGAATCAATGGAATTCAGTGGAAAATTGTGATACCAAATCATAGCTCCCTTCGACATGGTCTCTCCGAACTTCTTTAGCAATACAGACTCGATTTCATCATCCTCCAAATTGTTACCCTTAATGGCGCACATGTAGGAGGTAACATGATCATTGGGGTCAGAGGTCCCGTTGTATTTGGGTATGTGGGGCATACGGAACTTCTTTGGGTTGGGCTTCGGAACCGCACTCGGAAGGAATGGTTTTTGCACAAACTTCATTGAATCCATTCCTTTCAAGATTGGTGGTGCCCCTGGTATCTGGTCAACTCGGGAGTTGTAAGTTTCCACCTTCTTGTCGTTGGCCTCGATTTTCTTCTCTCCCGATTCAATTCTCTTAGTGAGATCCTCGAGAATCCTCATTATAGCGGGACTGATTGTCGAAGTGTTATCACCCGATATTTCAGGCACCGTCTCGGTACGGCGAGTAACCTCCTGCTCGACCCTATTTGGTGTTCTGTGCTGATTTTGCAATTGAGCAATGGTGGTTTGTTGAGCTTGAAGCATTTCGAATATTACTTGGAGACTGACTCTTTCATCTCCTCTGCCCTGTGTACCTCGGCCGCCAGTTCGACCCTCTCTGCGTACGCTTCCTTCGTGGTCTGCGCCTAAGTCCGCATTTAGAGAAACATGTGAACTAACATCGACCAGGTTAACGAGCGGTGCTCCTCCAAGATCAGCCTGTGGCACTTAGATTCCTGGAGCGATCACATTCTCATTTTGCCCGTGAAGTCCGAGGCCATTGTCGCCATGTGTAGATGTGTTTTGTGAGTTTGACATGATTCAACACAAAAACAAAAATTCTTTACAAGAAAAAGTGTAAAATAGTGTGGTTTACCAGAATTAGAACTGAACAATCACTATTATCCTTAGCCCCACGGTGGGCGCCAAACTGTTTTAGCTCGAAATACGAGTAACAATTAAACTTGTATTGTAGTTTTAAGGATACGTGATCTAATTCAGTACCAATTGATAAATGACGAATTAAACAAATGAATTGAATGGTAAAAATGAATCAAACCAGTGTTTCAATGATATAATGACCTCGATTAGGAACAGGCTCGAGATCGGGTGTTAAGAACAATAGCAAAAAATATAAGTAAGTAAAGACCAGCGTATTATTATTTCTTAGTGAATGTGCATATGATGGTTACAAATGAACAGTGTTCCTCTTTATATAGTAGAGGAATCCTAAATAAGGTACAATTCTAATTTCGAAAATAAAATCCATGATTGATGTTAATAACCATTAGAGGTTCTGTTACTCCCGATATTTTTGCCGAGATCCATGGTCGATTATTGATATCTCGCTATTCCGTTATTCGGGATCGATCACGCTTGGTCTCGGTTCCCAACGAATACTTCGGTCTCCATGTCTTCGAACTCAAGCTCGGTACATCACGAACGTATTCTCGAGGCAGTCTCTCGAGCCCATAAAATCGGACATACTCAATTTTAACCGTATACACTATTGTTACCTAGGTACTTGCTATTTATTTTGTAATTTTATGTACTACATAAATTATAAGTATAGTACTATTTGGGATCAAAGGGTGCGATAAGCTCTACTATGTTTCACCGTTGCCTTTACATACTGCAAATCCTATTATGCATGCATGTAGATCTCCACTAAAAAATATTTTTGTGAGCTAGAGAAAAAGTGTCACATAAGGAGAGCTAGTTACTCAATTTGTATGATCCAAATATTACTGCCTCTTTCTAAGGATCAGTTTATCGCTTGTTTTATAGGCAAGGTAGGAGTTGTTGGTAAATTTGTGTTCAAAACCAGAAAATCAGAAAAACAAATTGCTATCCTCAAAATCGGATAACAATTGAATTTATAAGTGATTCAAGGATACACGGATCTATTTGATACAAAGCAGTAAATAAAGACAAATTAAATAAATAAAGATAGAGTAAACTCAAATCACACGGGAAAGATAATTCAAGCCTTAGTGAGATATTTTCCCTCGATCCGGGATAGTTATAATCAGCACTGATGAACGAAGGCAAAAAAGCTAAGAACGCAGAAAATAATGATATATTGCTTTGGAATGCGTGTTACCATGTGTTTTGTTGCGCCCCAAACTCGGGGAGCGCGACCTACGCTTAACCGAGTAAACCCGGCAGAGCAAGCCTGCTAGATTTTCTTCTACCCAAACTAATACATGAATAAAGAGGATATGTACTCCATTAATCAAACACTAAGTAGTTTTCATTAGCAACTTCCATTTCATTTCCGTTAGTAGCTTCATTCATAATTTCCAAAATATTACAAGTTTATAGATATATTGAAAAAAACGTGTTTGCTAAATACCCACATTTCTAGTTTTGACTCCCAACATCAACCACCACCCACGACCTATCTACGGAGCCTCTAAGTACAACTGAAGAGTAATATGGAAATACCAGCAACATGACTCCGGCTATACCTCAAAACACAAATTACAAGAGAAATAAGAGATACATGACCCCGAAATAAAGTGGGGCTCACCAAGTCAGCTGAAGAGAGTGTACCACTATCACTGATCACTGTTGCCTACTGTGGAACCACCTGCATCCATGAATGATGCAGCGCCTCCGACAAAAGGGACGTTAGTACTGTCGAATAGCACTAGTATGTAAGGCTAAAAGTTCTCTTTCAAAATAGGATGGCCATATAAGAAAAGGAAAGCCATAGAACAACAAGTCACAATCAATAATATCCAAATGCCCAATTGAAACATAATAATTTTCAAAATACGAAAGTAATACATATTTTTAGTTGGGAGATCTTTAGTACCGATGATATCACCGTTCACGATACCATTGTCAACAATACCATTGTTCACAATTCCACTATTCACAATGTTACCGTACTCTTGGCACGGAGTCCGACCGTGGCCCGATCGGCTAGGCCGCCTTATTTGAAGGAATCAACAACGATCACAATTTATATCTTAATTTTCAGCATAATCACCACCATGTGTGCGGCATGGCGTCTGATCACGGCCCGATCGGCTAGGCTGTCTCACCTGAGACATTACATTTTTGTATCAATCATCTCACTTCATACTTCCTTCATATCTGTTCAATTCATCGACACCAATGGCCACAATCATAATATATTCTTGGCACTTGGCCATATTTCATATTTCACATCTTCATTTATTTACTTTCGCGGATCATCATCATAAATATCAACAAATAAAATTTCACGGAAATCACAACTTCAAGTTCATTAGAAGTAAAGACTTTAAACACAATGGATTTCTTTCCGGGAAATGGGGTAAAATGCTTGGCAATCGAAGCACAAGTTAAAATCACGCGTATAACACATCATTTATTCTTAAGATACTTTTCCCCAAAAAGGGGTCAATATACAATTGCAACTCATGAAGACATAAGAGCTCAAACACATTAGAAGTACTTACAAGCACAACATTAATTTAAGCATCCACATTTGGGCATAACTTGGGCACATAAGCTTTTAGATAATTCTATTTTTGAGTCAGTTTGGAACAGTTGAATCAAGGCATAATTCATAAGCTTTTCCCACATCATTTCATTTTCTCGACACCATTGACCACAAGTAGGACTTCCATTCTTATCACGTTGGCCGCACTTTATATCTCCAACCCACTTATTTTATTTTCAAGCATCTTTATAGATTATCATCAACAAAACATCTCCAGTTAAAGCTTTAGGTACACATATGAGCAATTTAGAGTCTTAAGCATATCAAATTTTTCTCACCCAATTGGTATACTAGTTTTCATTTAAAACACGACTCAAAGCCATAACATTTCAATACACAAACCATGCTTTGAACATCTATATTTCGACATAAGGCTCATTAGGAATAATCAAGTTTATAGGGGATAATCCGGAATATAGAAATAAAGAATCTTGAGCCAATCATACTTGAACTTACCGGAACATTATGGGATTTGATTCTAAGAGAGAAAGTTTAGCCAACATACCTTGTTTGAGATTTTCTTAAGTTACTAAAATTCCCCAACACTTCTATCAATAACAATCTATAGGAATATAGTCAAGATTGGTTAATAATTAGAAGGATTCCCATGATGTAACTCTCTTAGGAATTTTGTCAAACACCTAACATGCGAAATAGACTACAAGGCTCTACAATGGAGATTTTTTCATACCTCACCAATTTCAACAAGAAACTACACAAAATGGTTGATTACTTAACATAATACAACTTTGTATCACATGCATGGCCCCTTTCCAACCCCACAATATATATTTAAACTCATAACCTCTTATATGAAATCTTAGAAGTGGGGCTTACCCGGAAAGATAATGAGCTAGTGATTAGCTTCCTTGATTCTTGAGAATTGGTGCAAGATTGGATGATGAGAATGTTAGGTTTCCTCATTCCCTCTCTAAAATGCTCTCACCTCTCTCTAGATTCACCAGAAAATAGCCCCGAATAAATCCCCAAAGCCTATTTATCAAAATGGGGTCGGGTTATGAAAATAGGAAAATGAAGCCTCCGAAATCAGGTATGCGATCGCAGAATGGACTGCACAACGGGTATGTGGGTCGCATAATGGATCACGAAACTGGTGCTCAGAAGTGGTCTACACTGGGCAGATCTACAACCACTTTTCAGTTCGCAGACCATTTTTGCGGTTTGCAAAACGATTCCGCGGTTGCAGAATTAGTCGAAGAATTAGATTTTGCCAACGTTTTGTAATTTGGTCATAATATTTTGTAGGAGTGTCCAAATGACGAACGGTTTGAAGATTTAGAAACTAGACTCAAATATATTTTAGTAAATAGATATGCTCGTCACATAAACCTTATATATAAATAGATATGCTCGTCTAAAGATTGGTCTTGTGCGAACTCATTTGGAATTTTAGCGTATTATGTAATTTTCCAACTTGACTTAGACTTAGGCCTCTTCTTAATCCCCACATTACTTATTATATGCCTCGTACACTTATCACAATATCCCTTTGATATCCATCATATTAATAGCCCTCGTCTGCACATAAAATAATATAATTAGCCTACCTTGGCGCCACAAAATCTTAAATTACTTAGCAAAATTTTCCGGCGCCTTACATTCTCCCCCGCTTAGGATCATTCGTCCTTGAATGATAAGTAGTGTCTGCCCCAAACACTTAACTTAATTTATCTATTTTTCACACACCTCAAGTCCCCAAATTTGACTAACTCCTAATGTTTTCAGAAATTTCGACAGCGTCTCCCCCGTAACTAGGCCTATCCACCTGCCAGAGAACCACCAAAACCATCCTAACAACACATCCAAAACTTGAAAAAACACCACAATGTATATATTAATAACACTAATCTCAACATTAAAAGCACTACATTATCATAATGATATTTGGGCATGAACTATACATTTTTAAATCATAACACCTAGAAGGTACCTTTGCTATACAATCAAGCAAAATTATTAGCGGATTGCTCACTGGCTAGATCGGGCTGTCTGTACCTTTCTTTCCTCGACACTTTCGTCCTTTAAGGTGGCCTCCTAAACTTACAGACTTTACCATAACACATTCACGAAAACAATCTCAACTCCCAAACTTATCTAACAAGGATGACAAATAGATACCTCTCATAAGCCAATTATCCATTAACTTCACCTTCCGTAGTTTCCACAGGAATTATACACAAAGTATCTCCAACTACCTTCTTAGACATAGGCACATGAAGACACAGGGTACATAGGGCACAAAGATGGGAAGACATCATACTTATAGTTCAGCCTAATGTGAACTACACTTATTTCACCTTCATTATCAATTCACATAACATCTTCAGGGAGAAAATATTGAGATTAACATGTTCACCCTCTTCACCTTTAAATCTCTACGCGAACACCCAAACTAAACCTTTGATGACCTTCAATAATTACTTTAAGATGTTCTATCATAAATTGACCATATAATTACCTATCGAATATATGTGATCATAGGGTGATGCATCTTCTTTGACATGTTCTAACTTTAAATCCCCCATAGATTTAATACAATGAGGAACAACAGAGTTCAAGATTGGGCTGGAATTATTCAAGAATCCATTAATGTGATGAGAAGAGTATTTCATGAGGTTATATACTAAGAGACACTAAGATTACTACTAACATGCTGACATGGTTAATCATTGTGACAATATCAATTATTAGACAAATGAGGCATAGAGGTAACTAGAACGTATTGATAATGTGGTAACCATGTATGTGATCCTGAGATCTAAAAGACGTGGGTCTTTCTAAACATGAGATGCATGGGAGGCTTGATCGGAAGAATAAATACGTTAGCATCAATTCTTCTTAGAAGGCGACGAGTTATGCAAGGGATAGTAACAATAATTCCATTCCATATATTCCTTTCCTAACAATAGTAAGCTTTAAGAAGAAATAGTCAAGTATGTTACACCGGTTTCCTCCTTGAGTATAGGGAAAATAAGTTTAACTCAAAATGGGAAGATTCTTACAACATGGATGTGAGAGAGATTTCAAAAAAAAATTAAAAAAAAATACATAAAGATGAGTTACGCCCTTGACAGTATTTGACCTAAGGAAACTACGCCCCAAGCCTATTGGGTTGAAAAAGAGGTTGAACACCTGTGAGGTTATTACCATTCTGGCAGCTTAACCATTTTCCAACAGTTGATCCTATATGATAGGAATATAGATACGATAGACTTTCCTTTCAAATCAATATGCTCATAATATGTGCAAAAAACCTGAAACGTCCACCTGAAGTGGGGAAGGAAAGGTCACAATAAGGCCACTTAACCTCTATCATACACAAGTAAAACCATATAGTGGGGACATGTTATTATTGAGATGGAATCAAGCATTTGTTAGAGGGTTCTAATGGTTAACATGATGCTCCGGGGAGAAAGAAAAATAAAAATTCTATCCATCCAGGGAGGTGGAATGCCAAGGATAGTAAAACTCCCAGCACATGACAATGACATAGTCAATGATTCTAGAAGTCGACTGTGTAAAGAAAACCGATTCCACTGAAACAGTATAAAATAATCATGGAAGGTTTGCAGATGTTCATAATGAGTTTGCCATGGAATTTTTTTTTTACTTGAAAAGTACGCAGATGCTAATGAAAGATAAGAAAACATGAGAAGCAGACGTTATGCTATGTTAACCCCCAAAGGTGCATTTGGTCTTGACGGAGAGCCTATTAAGGGTCCTTATGAGAAAGGAAGTGTTATAGTGACACATAGAAGGACGCGATCTCTCATGGTTATCGAACAAGTGTCGGGAAACTAGCACAATGAATCCACTAACTAAGGAGAACAATTAACACATGTTGTGGAGGTATAACGAGAAAACGAACATTTGTTATAAGCTAGACATGTTTCTGCTATATTAACTCCCAAACTGCAATACAATACCACGTCACAGAAAACCACAATACTAGGAACAACGTGAGCTACTTACTTCGGGATGTACCAAATGGACACGAAAGTTATACTAAGATGGTGACACAAGATCTTCATATGACGGAGATGTGAGGATCTCAATTTTCAGAGAGACTTTATGCACACAGTGACCATTTCGATTGACATGCACACATATGATAGGTGTTGAGGTATGCTCTTATGTTACTAAATAGTGAAGGGGGTTTACGATAATGCTCATAAGGGAGTAAAGTGGCACCCCAAATCCTATGTGCCACATACACAAGAGAGGGAGGGGGAGGCTCAAGAAAGATTTCAACACTAGGTTGTCTTACATTGGATTTGATACCACGAAGGTAAACATTGTTATGGTGTATGCATAAGCACAAATGAGCAGATGTTATCCATTTGAAACATGAGGTTCTATAAGAAATTCATCAGGTATAGTACTTTGTTGAGAATTTTGGGAAGCAAGAGGGAAGTATTAACCTAGGGTTGTGATTTGATTCAAAGAAATCATTATAGAACTCAACTCCTCAAGAGGTTGTAAGTAAGATAGGGGTGATAAAGAGGCTTCACGAACAATGCATCTCGTTCAAAGAGTGGATACATGCAATGTTTTATGATTCAAATTCTTGTTAAGACCATATCTATGTGGGCACCCAATGCAGGTGTACATATATAATAAGGAAACGTATGTGGTATTCAGAATGATGTACTAAGGGGTCACTTACTTGGTAAATTTATATTGACGGGGTAATGCCTTAACTGATGCCCCCTAACTCCACATCTGTAACATACATTGGTACCAACAACCCCCTTTTATTTCTTAGGTGCTCTCACCACATGATCTGGTGGTGCCGTGACATTGATAGGAATAAGGACACTTCCCCTAGCAACAATTTCTTCCAATCCCTCCATGACTCGATACATCCTCCTAACAAACTCTTGTGCAATCTACCTCAAATACAATGGTGGGGTCATTCCTTCCTTATTGCTTCGAACTCGTGGATTACTCATCTAGAAAATAAGACATGACGAGGAAATTAGCTCCATATCTTAAGCTCTATCGCACGATATGGAGTATCAAAGAAAGGTCAAATTCCTAAATGTCCAAGTAGCCTCCTAATTATAGATATGGTCGACAACACATTGATAAGAAGGAATCTACTAAACACGGCTCCAAGACATCCTAGGACACTTTAAAACCTTAGGCTCTGATACCAAGTTTGTCATTCCCCCAAACTCAGGGAGCACGACCGGCGCTCAACCGAGTAAACCCGGCCGAGCAAGCCTGCTAGATTTCCTTCTACCCAAACTAATACATGAATAAAGAGGAGATATACTCCATTAGTCAAACACTAAGTAGTTTCATTAGCAAATTCCATTTCATTTTCGTTAGTAGCTTCATTCATAATTTCCAAAATGTTACAAGTTTATAGATATAATGAAAAACGTGTTCGCTAAATACCCACCTTTCTAATTTTGACTCCCAATATCAACCACCACCCACAACCTGTCTACGGATCCTCCAAGTACAACTGAAAGATAATATGGAAAAGCCGACAACAAGGCTCCGGCTATATCTCAAAACATAATGTACATGAGAAACAAGAGATACATGACCCCAAAATGAAGTGGGGCTCACCAAGTCAGCTGAAGAGAGTGTACCCCTATCACTGATCATTGTTGCCTGTTGTGGAACCACCTGCATCCATTAAAGATGCAGCGCCCCCGGCAAAAAGGGACGTTAGTACTGTCGAATAGCACTAGTATGTAAATCTAAAAGTCTTCTTCCAAAATAGAGTGACCATATAAGAAAAGGAAATCCATAGAACAACAAATAACAATCAATAATATCCAAATGCCCAATTGAAACATAAAAATTTTCAAATACGAAAGTAATACATATTTTTAGTTGGGAGATCTTTAGTACCAATGATAACACATTCCACGGTACCACTGTCCACAATACCGTTGTTCACAATTCCACTATTTACAATGCCACTATACTCTTGGCACGGGGTTCGACCACGGCCCAATCAGCTAGGACGCCTTATTTGAAGGAATCAACAACAATCACAATTTATATCACAATCACCACCATGTGTTAGTCATGGCGTCCGATCACGGCCCGATCAGATATGTCGTCCAACCCGAGACATTACCTTTTTTTTATCAAACATCTCACTCTATACTTCCTTCACATCTATTCAATCAATCGACACTAATGGCCACAATCATAATATTATTTTTGGCACTTGGCCATATTTCATATTTCACATCTTCATTTCTTTACTTTCGTGAATTATCATCGTAAATATCAACAAATAAAATTTCACTAAAATCACAACTTCAAGTTCATTAGAAGTAACGCCTTTAAACACAATGGATTTCTTTCCAAGAAATGGGGTAAAATGCTTGGAAATCAAAGCACAAGTTAAAATCACGAACGTGTAACATATCATTTGTTATTAAGATACTTCTCCCCAAAAAGGGGGAAATACACAATTTCAACTCATGAAGACATAAGAACTCAAACACATTAGAAGTACTTACAATCACAACATTAATTTAAGCAGCCACATTTGGGCATAACTTGCGCACATAAGCTTTTAGATAATTATGTTTTCGAGTCAATTTGGAATAGTTGAATCAAGCCCTACTTCATAAGCTTTTATAACATCATTTCATTTCCTCAACACCATTGTCCACAAGTATGACTTCCATTCTTATCACGTTGGGTGCTCTTTATATCTCCAACCCACTTATTTTATTTTCAAGCATCTTTATAAATTATCATCAACAAAACATCTTCAATCAAGACTTTAGGTACACATATGAGCAATTTAGAGCCTTAAGCATATCGGTTTTTTCTCTCCCAATTGGTATACTAGTTTTCACTTAAAACACGACTCAAAGCCATAACATTTCAATACGCAAACCATGCTTTGAACATCTATCATTTGACATAAGGTTCATTACGAATAATCAAGCTTATAGGTGATAACCCGGAATATAGACATAAGGAATCCTGAGTCAATCATACTTGAACTTACGGGAACATTATGGGATTCGATTCTAAGAGAGAAAGTGTAGCCAACATGCCTTGTTTGAGCTTTTATTAAGTTACTACGACGCCCCAACACTTCTAGCAATAACAATCTATAGGAAGATAGTCAAGATCAGTTAATAATTAGAAGGATCCCGATGATGTAAATCTCTTAGGAATTTTGTCAAACACCTAACATGCGAAATAGACTACAAGGCTCTACAATGGAGATCTTTTCATCCCTCAACCAGTTTCAACAAGAAACTACCCAAAATGGTTTATTACTTCACATACTACAACTTTGTGTCACATGCATGGCCCTTTTCCAATCCCACAATATATATTTGAACTCATAACCTCTTATATGAAATTTTAGAAATAGGACTTACCCGGAAAGATAATGAGCTAGTGATTAGCTTCCTTGATTCTTGAGAATTGGTGCAAGATTGGATGATTAGAATGTTAGGTTTTCTAATTTCCTCTATAAAATTCTCTTACCTCTCTATAGATTCACCAGAAAATAGCCCCAAATAAAGCCCCAAATCCTATTTATCAAAATGGGGTCGAATTATGAAAATAGGAAAATGAAGCCTCCGAAATCAGGTCTGCGGTTGCGGAATGGACCGCAGAATGGGTATGAGTGTCGCAGAATGGATCAGGAAACTGGTTCTTCTGCTGTCGCAGAATTAGTAGCAGAATCACATTTTGCCAGCTTTTGGTAATTTGGTCATAATGTTTTGTAGGAGTGTCCAAATGACGAACGGTTTGAAGAGTTATAAACGAGACTCGAAGATATTTCATTGGATAGGTTGTTCATCACATAACACCTTATATATAAATAGATATGCTCGACTAAAGTTTGGTCTTGTGCGAATTCATTTGAAATTTTAACCTATTATGTAATTTTTCAACTTGACTTAGACTTAGGCCTCTCCTTAGACCCCACATTACTTACTATATGCCTCGTACACTTATTACCATATCCATTTGATATCCTTCATAATAATAGCCCTCGTCTGCACATAAAATAATATAATTAGCCTACCTTGGTGCCACAAAATCTTAAATTATTTAAAAAAAATTTCCGGGGCCTTACATGTTTGATGAAGTATCATACCCCATTTATAAAGTAGGGGAGTCCTAATTTAGGTACAACTCTATAACAAGTAAAATATCTCCTGATTTATTGACTTTTAGTTTTTCACCAAAATACGTGCTGAGATCCCCACCGTAATATCTGGCCGGTCACCGATATTACGGTCTTCTGTTGCTGAGCTTGATTACCCGACAGTATTCATTGAAGACATTCATAGCTAGGACCGAATCCAAACCACGACCCTAAAATTCTCGAGGTAGGGTGTCATGGCCCCGAATTCTTACTCGATGATACTGGCCACTCGATTTTGGTCCCACGTTATCATATCTCGAGCTGGGCTTATCTTGTCGGAGACCGGGATGTACCATGAGCCTGGATTTACCCATATTTAGATAGTCTGCTCATTTTTCAGAGAGTAAACGACGAGAAACGACATGAGCTTTCGATTCTTACTTCGACACATCGTGACAGAAATGATTAAACATATGAAACGTCTCATCAGTCAAGTCATAATGACATTAAATGCGTGTTATCCGCCGGTAGGCCATCCCTGGACGTGAAGCGTTGCTGAATTACTATAAATACCCTCTCCTTTTTTCATTTTTACTTTACATCAAACCTTCTACCCTCGTATCCTTAGGACTTCAATACTCTTCAGCACTTTTGCCCTGGTTATTCTATGATCTTTTGCAAGAATTTTTACCCATCTTCTTCTCAAGCCAACAAGCCTAAGCCTTCAATTTCCTTTCTTTCTTCATCTCTCCCTGATTTTTCTCCGTCTTTATTTTCTGAAGAAATGGGGCCGATAAAGACATAGTGGTACCCGACCCTGAAGAGGCCATTACCACATATGTCGAGGGATATCTAATTGTTTATACTTATCCCTTTACATTGGGACCGGTGGACCTGGTCATCATAGATTTGTGCAAGAGATTCGAGGTATGCCTTGGTAAAATCATCCCTCAATGTAGAGGATTGTGATCCTCCTTCGGTTTTTTGTAAGCAAAACTGATGGGTGCTCGTTCACCATCGATCATCTACTCTACTTATACAGTCACTGATATTCCGAGGGGTGGCTGATAAAGCTTGTGCGTCGGGCCAGTAAAGCCCCATTCTCAAGTATTGATCAGGACCGGAATCGAGGCTGGCAAGGGCGTTTTGTCCGAATGAAGACTTCAGACTTAATCCCACCCGAATGCATGCCATATCCCGAGAAGTGGAATACATCACGTAAGTATAACTTAGTTGCAAATGTCGATTAATTACTTACTTCTGTTTTCCATATCGGTACTTTGTGATGGTGCAGCCATCACTCGGTTCCCAAATATTGTCCCTCGACTCAAAGAGTGGGTCGAGGGTACTATTTCTCAGATGCCCTACTCCGAGCGCTCGTGGCGCAAACTCTCGAAGGGTCGTTAGGAGGCTCGTTCCCATGGTGAGAATTCTTTCCCAAGTAGGTTGTATTAGGACTCTCCTTTTAACATTAAGTCCTTACTCCCTTAACTTCCTTTTGCAGGCTTATCTAACGATGTCGAGCTTAAGACTCCAGTCGGTGGTGAAAACATACTTGCTGAGTCCCCTGCTCTGGGGTAGGCCGAAGATAAAAAAAAGAGGAGAGCCCCGAGTTTCCCGAGCTCCGAGAAAAAGAGAACAAAGAGAAGGCTGGCGCACAAGCCAAAGAAAAGAACCAGCTCCCAAGCACCACCTTCAGATGTGCTCTATTGGCTGAGGGATGTGTCCGAGGGAGAAGAACCTTTTGTTCTAGTGGCCCGTGAGCCGTTGTAGCTTGAAGAGGCTCTCTAAACCAGAGATCCGTGAGGCCGATATGCCTCAAAACAGGGGGGTCGATGAGGAGACTAGGGCCGAGGCAACCTGCTAAGTAAGGATTTTGACAACTTATTTGCGCCCTTTTTTTACTTTCGTTTTAGCTCAAAAAATTTGAAATTTTGTATTCTCGAAAACTGATAAAATATGCTTTCTTCTAGGAGTATTAGAAAATGAGACAAAGCGATGAAATTCAACTCAAGAAGGAATATTTTTGGACAAGGACAAAAGCCAAGCAAAAAGGCCAAAGTGCGGACCGCAGAATTTTGTCTGCGGCTGCAGATCATAAAATATTTCTATCAGTGCTGCTTTAAAAAGTGCGGACCGCACAATAATTGTGCGGCCGTAGAAGATGAAGATCAGAGAGTTCCAAGTTTGAGTCCATAAAGAAGTGCGGACCACACTATAACTGTTCGGTCGTAGAACATCAAAGTACGGCTGCACTCAGAAATGTGCGGTCCGCAGAACTTAAGAAATGCGGTCGCAATCCAAAATTATGCGGCCGCAGAAGTCCCCCTGTCAAGATCTGCATCAAAGTGCGGACCGCACACAGAATATTGCAATTGTAGAACCTCCGAAAGAGCAATTTTGTCCGAAAATTTCAGTTGTGTATAAATAGTCATTTTTGACAAAATTAGGTTAAGTTTGAACATCTGAAAGTTGGGAGCCGTTTTTATTTACTGTTTTAGGAAATTTTAAGATTCTTGTATATTTTACATTAGATTTTCATCTCTTTATCATTAATATGAGATTAATCATCTTTTATTCTTTAATTTCTTCAATTCCATCTATGAGTAGCTAAATTTCTAACTAGGGTTTGTGACTCAACCCTAGTGTGGGTACTTCGGTGATTGATATAGGGCTTGTTTGTGATTGGGTGTGTAATATTTAGCCTAATTCCTGCTCTAATTATAGAATTAATGGTTGCAAATATTGATTCAAGCCTGTTTGACTTAGTCTCTAGTTGAAAACGAGAGATTGAGTCTAGGAAAACTTGGCTAACAAGAAATTTGGATGAACTAAAGAAATTGATAGTCCTAATTAAAGGGTTGAATCTAGAGATAGTAAAACCCAACTTGAGCATCTATCAATTGTTCTGCGAATTACCCATTTGGACTTGCGAAAGCCAAATTTGATAAAACCACTCTATTATCGATAGGTATTGAGTGGGTAATTGCGTGTTGATTGCTATATTATACCCTGACAAACGACACCCACTCTAAATCCCACAACCTATTAGGCAAACACCTAGGTGGAAGTCACAACCCTAGATCTTTTACAAACATGAAAAACAACACCAAAAATATCATTCCCTAGCTTTATATTTGCAAACAGTAGCTTAATTTAGAAGTAGATTAAAACAACAAAGTATATAAAAGTGCATCTTAGACACGTTATACGCTTAGTCCGAGTATATACGTAATCCCATCTACACTTCCTGAGGAATCGATCCCGACTCCCATTTGGGTAATTATAATTGAAACCGACTGTTTCACAACCCCAAACTGTGGTGTGAATTTGGGCGACATCAATTTTTGGTGCCGTTGTCGGGGCGCTAAAAACGAATTTAGCTATATAGTTGGTTTTGTGTGGAACTTGTCTTCTTTTCCTTCCGGGTTACTAACCTTTTTGTGAAACAATTATAGGTACAAAAAATGGCTCTCAAAAACAATGATCCTCTCGGAAACTTGCCTTTGGGGGAGGATGCGGATGATGACCAAGTTGATGAGGGTCCTCTTGAACCTCAAGCAAATAGACGAGGTTGACCACCTCATGACAATATTCCCCCTCCCCCCACCTCCACCAAGAGTTGTCCACATTGGGTGTCACCAAATGAAGGATATGTAAGTGCCATAGTCCCGTCTCGCATTAGGGCGGGAACCTTCCAAATCACTAATGTTATGCTCACATTTATAGAGCAATGGGGATTCTTCACCGGGGCTCCGAGTCAAAATGCATACAAACACTTGAAAGGGTTTGTGGACACTTGCTAGGGAAGTAAACAGACCAACGTCTCCGAGGATGAACTAAGGTTGAGGCTATTTCCCTTCTCTCTACGGGGGAATGCCTTGGATTGGTTAGAAAGAATGCCAAACCATTCTATTCGTACATGGGACGAATTGGCGGAGACATTCATTGCCAAGTTCTTTTCTCCCGGGCATATGGCTATTCTTCGAGATGAGATTCTAGCATTCAAGCAAGAAACCAATGAGCCTTTGCACGAGATATGGAAGAGGTACCATACTATGGTGAAAGAGCGCCCAAACAATGACATGACGGAGGCTACGATTCAACAAACTTTCTATAGGGGAATCAATACTACCAATCAATGCGTGGTCAAACAACTTGCCGGTGGAAATTTTATGACAACACTATATGTCGAAGCTTGTGAGATCTTAGATGAAATGGCGGATACTTCACCGGCATGGAAAAGTAGAGCAAATGTTCCTCAAGGTGATCCAAATGTGGTTCACCTACATAAAGAATTTTATGATCATGGGCAAGCAATTTCCGAGTTGACCATCACAATGAATCAATCAGCCAAAGCTCAACTTCAACAAGTTCAAGGTCCTAAGAAAGTAAATGCAATGGAAGGTGTTAATATGATGGTGAAAAAGCAAAGGCAAAAGGGCCAACAAGTGCAAAACCGAGTGGAACAATATGTTCAAGATGATAGTGGGTTTGACCAAGATGAATCATACAATGAACAAGAGGAA
The DNA here is from genome assembly GCA_005239505.1 of Nicotiana paniculata. Classification (NCBI taxonomy): domain Eukaryota; kingdom Viridiplantae; phylum Streptophyta; class Magnoliopsida; order Solanales; family Solanaceae; genus Nicotiana; species Nicotiana paniculata. The sequence continues at coordinate 98,020 of ML315257.1, forward strand.
GTACAATATGTGAACAACTTCCAGGGGCAAAGAAACAACTCTCAAGGCCCGAATAAAAAAAAATGGTGATCTCAAGGTAATCAAGGAAATTGTAACTCAAACCATCAAGGCAATTGGATTGGTGGTAACAACAATCAAGGTAATTGGAACAATACAAATAATCAAGGAAATTGAAACAATCAAAACAACCAAGGCAATTGGAGTCGAAACAATCAAGAATATTGGGGAGACAACAACCAAGGGGGTTGGAATAATAACCAAGGGAATCGAGGGTCGGGCTTTCAAAGGACCCTGTTGTATCAACAACCAAGCAACCCGCCTCTTTATCCATCTCATGGTCCTAGATCTTCCAATAATGAGATGGGGAGAAAACATGTTCAAACAGATGATGGAGAAGAATGCCGACTCTGATGCTAAACTAGCCTCTCACAACACTTGAATCCGTAATTTGGAAGTTCAATCGGGGCAAATCTCCCAAACTTTAAACACTCGTCCTAAGGGGGCACTACCAAGTGACACGGTGGTGAACCCGAAGGGTGGAACAACACGGAGCATGTCATGGTTGTGACCACAAGGAGTGAAAAATGTGGGGATGCAACCACCTCAAGTCAAAGAAGAATTATGGATGATGATTAAGTGATTCAAGAAGATGAGATTCCAAACAATGTGGTCCAAGCAAATGACGAAGTGAGAATTTATATTGATGAAAATGTGGAGGAGACTCAAGAAAAAGTAAACTCGTCTAGGGAACACATTATTAACATACCGGAACATGTAGTTCCAAAGGCTAAGGCAAAAATTCCAATGCCTCATTCTCCATACCCTCAAAGGCTTGCCAAGAAAAATGGCGAGAAACAATTCAATAAGTTTATTGACATGATAAAGAGCTTATCTATTAATGTGCCCATTGGTTGAGGCTTTGGAGCAAATGCCCGGATATGCAATTTCATGAAGGATTTGGTGACAAAGAAATGTTCGATGAATTGCGAGACTATAAAGGTGACACATCAAGTGAGTGAAATTGTGCACTCAATGGCTCCGAAATTAGAAGATCATGGCGCTTTCACAATCCCTTGCACTATTGGAAGCACCGACTTTGCCAAAGCTCTTCGTGATCTAGGGGCGAGTATCAACTTGATGCCCTACTCGGTGTTCAAAACTTTAGGAATTGGGAAACCAAGACCCACATCTATGAGGTTACAAATGGTGGATCGTACTATGAAGAGACCATTAGGTATTATTGATGATGTGTTGGTTCGTGTTGATAAGTTCATCCTCCCAGCGGACTTTGTGATTATTGATTGTGAAGTGGACTATGAGGTGCCTATTATTTTGGGTAGACCTTTCCTTGATATGGGGAAGGCTCTTGTTGATGTGGAATATGGTGAACTTACCTTCCGGGTGGTGATGAAAAGGTGGTTTTCCATGTGTGCAAATATATGAGGCAACCGAATAGCAATGAAGTTTGTTCGCTTGTGGACTTAGTGACCGAAGTGATTGTTGATGATGCTAGTACCATGATGAATGTTGATGATACTTTGGAGACCGTATTGTTCAATCATGATGATGATGAGAAGGATGGATATGTGGAATGTGTGAATGCATTGCAAGGAATGGGGTCATACACTTATGAACCCGGCAAATTGTCCTTAGATCTTGAAAATCGGAAGACTCCTCCAAAAAAGCCCTCAATAGAGGAGCCTCCCACTTTGGAGTTAAAACCATTGCCTCCAAATATCAAGTATGAATTCCTTGGCCCGTGTTCTACTTTACCGGTTATTCTTTCCTATTTTTTGACTAACGTACAGGTAGGCTCTACTTTGGCGGTGCTACAAAAGAGGAAGAAAGCTATCGGATGGTCATTGGCGTATATTCGGGGTATAATCTCCGCCTTTTGCATGCACAATATTATTTTGGAGGAGGATTCCAAACCCTCCGTTGAACATCAAAGAATATTAAATGAAGCAATGCAAGAGGTGGTGAAGAAGGAGATCAAAAAATGGTTGGATGCTGGGGTTATTTACCCCATTTCCGATAGCTCGTGGACCTCTCCGAATGTGTCCCAAAGAAAGGGGGAATGATTGTGGTCACCAATGACAAGAACGAGTTGATTCCTACAAGAACGGTGACAGGGTGGAGAGTGTGTATGGACTATTGCAAGCTCAACAAAGTCACAAGGAAAGATCATTTCCCACTTTCATTCCTTGATTAAATGTTTGATAGGTTGGCCGGCCATGCTTTCTATTGTTTCCTTGATGGATATTTTAGCTACAATCAAGTTCTTATTGCTCCGGAGGACCAAGAGAAGGCTACTTTTACATGCCCCTATGGTACTTTCACATTCTCGCGGTGTAACGACCCGGCCGGTCATTCCGTGAGATTAGCCGCGTTTCCCCTATTTCCGCTTTGTTATGTGATATTTAACCTAATTATGATGTGTTGGGTCGGTTGGTTCGGGTTCGTGGTGAGAACTGAGACACTTAGTCTCTTAAACTAGCTAAATAGTTGGAAAAGTCAACCGGGAGTTGACTTATTAGTAAACGACCTCGGAATATTGATTTTATGGATCAGATAGCTTCGTTAGGTGATTTGGGTCTTAGGAGTGAGTTCAAAATGTGGTTTTGATGTCCGGTGTCGAATTAGGCTTAAATTAGCAAAAGTTAGATTTGGCGATCTCCGGTCGGAAGTGAAAAATAGGCTATCGGGGTCGGAATGGAATTCCGAAAGTTTTAACAGGTTCATAATATCATTTTGGACGTGTGTGCAAATTTTCAGGTCATTCGGAGGTGTTTTAGTTGGTTTCAGCTTCGTTGGTGATTTTCGGAATATTTAGGATTCTTAGGCTTGAATCATGAGTTGAATTTGTGTTTTGATGTTATTTTGAGTGTCCCGAGGGTTCGAATAAGTTCGGATGATAATTTATGACATGTTGGTATATTTGGTTGGGGTCCCGAGGGGCTCCGGATTGATTTCTGATGGTTAACGGAGGTTTGGACTTGGAAAATATCAGCAAAACTGATCCTGGTGTGGTCGCACCTGCGGAAGAAGGACCACAGGCGCGAGGTCCGCATGTGCGAAGACCTTGCGCAGGTGCGGAAGAGTGGGACCTGGCCTAGGAGTGCAGGTGTGGATGCCTGGTCGCACCTGCGAGCTTGCAGGTGCGAGAAGAGGTCTAAACGTGCGGAAGTCAGGACTTAAGTCGGATGCGCAGGTGCACTAATGGGGCCGCAGGTGCAGGAATCGCTGGGCAGATCATATATATAGAGCTCTTAGCGAATTTTTGGCACTTTCATCACTTTTGCATGCGGGCTGAGGCATTTTGGGAGCAAATTGAAGAGGGAATTCGAGGGTCTTCTGTGGAGGTATGTTTCTTGGACTAAAAACTCGATTTTATGTTGATATTTGGCGGATTAGACTTGGAATTAGTGGGATTTAATGTCATAAATTAGGGTTTAGGGCTTGGGAAATTGAGACTTATAATTAAGGAATTTAGGGGTCAATTGTGGTCGGATTTTGATGCATTTTATATGTATTGACTCGGGAAAGGATAAGGATTCTTATGATGCAGTTTTTATAGAATTTTGAGATGTGGGCCCGAGGGTCGGGTTTGGCCTATTTCGGGAATTGTGCCTAATTTTGATAATTTTTGAGTAGTCCTTGTTCCTTTAGTGTATATTGATGATATTAATATGGTTTTGGTTAGATTCGGAGCAATCGGGAGCCGATTCGAGAGGCAAGAGCATCGCAGATTAGTATTTTGGGCTGGTTTGAGGTAACTAATGGCTATAAATCGTGTCCTGAGGGTATGAAACCCCGGACTTCGTATTTTCTCACTATTTTTGGAGTGACGCACATGCCAGATGACTAGTGTGTGGCGTGCACTGATTTGGATTTGGACTTGGTCCTTTCCGCGGCAACCATTGAGTTGCGTATTTACTTTTAAATCATATGTTAAATCATTTTTTAAGACTATTGCTATATTTGGGCTGCAAGCCATGTTTGGGGCCTTGTGCAGACTTGTTTAGACCCCTTGGGGGCTTTTACTGCTATTTCCTCACTATGTTGACTTATGATTTACACTCGGTCATATTATGTTTAACTGATTTCGAAACCCAACCTTATTTACACTATTTTGAGATATAAAATGATGTTTTTGGGTCGAGTACCCGTTTTACTGATAGCCCGAGGGGCTTTTTGAGAGTTTTTGGCTGAGTGAGTCCGAGGGCCTAATTGTGAGGATATGAGATGCCACGAGGTGGCTTGATATTGGCGCTTGGGCTGAAGGAGCCCCTCCGGAGTCTGTACACACCCCTAGTGAGCGTGGGTACCTACTGAGTGCGAGTGTCGAGTGACGAGTGATTGGGAGGCATGATTGACAGTGAGGCTGCCTGAGGGGCTGATACTGAGTGATTGTGAGGTATGTTGAGTGACTGATTCAGAGTGATGATTTGCCCGAGGGGAGATTTATGATATATGTTTTGGCACGAGGGGCTATTTATGATTTATTTCATTTTACACCAAACTCTTTGGGTATTTTTCTGAAATTTTTGGAAAACACACTTTTCAAAGGATTTTTCTGAAGTTGGCTTTTAAAACATGTTGATTTAATGTATACACTGTTGGAAAGAAAGGTTGTGCTTATTGTGAATTGGTGATTTGATCTTATGTGTTTCTTACTGCTTAGACTTGATTTATGTTCATTACTACTGAGTTGGCGTACTTACATTACTCCATGCACCCCTGTGTGCAGATACAGGTGTTGGTACCGACCGCTAGTTTTCTTCCTTCGTGTGGAGCCGGAGTTGGGACTTCGAGGTAGCTGTTCAGCGTCCAAAACATCTCTTTTCCCACTTTCTTGTTTTGTATTTAGTTCCTCGTTTCGAGTCTTGATGTATTATGATAGTAGGGTTATTTAGTACTACTCGTAGATGCTCATGACGACTGACTCCAGGTTTAGGGGTAGTGTATAAACTGTTTAATTCGTTTTGTTGCTGTGAACTGCTTAAGCGAAAGAATTTTGTGATACATCGGAACTGTTTTGGAAATTATGAAAATTATGTCAGTATGTGATTGTTGGCTACCCTATTTCCATGTTAGGCTCAACCACGGTCGGCTTAGGGTTTGGGGTCGTGACAAGTTGGTATCAGAGCCTAGGTTACATAGGACTCAAAGGTCATGAGCAGGTTTAGTAGAGTCTTGCGGATCGGTACGAAGACGTCTGTACTTATCTTCGAGAGGTTGCAGAACCCTTAGGAAAAATATCATTTTCTTGAATTCTGTCGTGCCATTTTGTTGTTCTAGAAATCTAAACTTCTGTTGTTTCATTCTCTCACAGATGGTGAAGACTCGCACTACCGATCAGGGTGACCAGACACCAGCTAGACCAGCGAGAGGTCGGGGCCGCGGTCGAAGCCGTGGTAAAGGTAAGGGACAAGCCCGTGTAGCAGCCGGGGTAGCACCAGAGGGTCCATCTACCATTCGGGACCAGGTTCCCGCCCCAACTACTCTAGTGGGACAGGCTCAGACACCGGCAGTGCCTATGGTTATTCCGGTTCTTCAGGAGACCCTGGCTCAGATCTTGACAGTATGTACTAGCCTTGCCTAGGCGGGTGTTGTATCTTCTATTGCTGCTACTTCTCAGGCCCGGGGAGGCACTCAGACTCCAGCTGCCCGGACACCTGAGTAGGTTACTCAGGGCCTTCAGACACGGGGGCATTTCCAGCCCAGCAGGTTTCTCCAGTTCAGGACTTCGTGGTTCCAGCTATGCCAAATGATGAGCAGCGTAGGCTGGAAAGACTCAGTAGGCTTCAGCCTTCGACATTTAGTGGTGCTGAGGGCGAGGATGCCCAGGGTTTTCTGGATAAGTGTCAGAGGATGCTTCGTACTGCTGGGATTCTGGAGACCAGTGGGGTCTCGTTTGTTACCTTTCAGTTTTTTGGGGCTGCTTTTACTTGGTGGGAGTCCTTCGAGAGGCGAAGGCATGTTGGTGCAGCACCCCTTACCTGGTAGCAGTTCTCCACTATCTTCTTCAAGCCCAGAGTGCAGCTCGAGCATCACCAGTTCAGGGTTCCTCTATGCATGATTCTTCTAGTGGCCATTCTGGTGCTAGGGGTTTCTTTCAGTCCCCGTCTCCAAATCCAGGGAGTTGTTTTGAGTGCGGAGAGTTTGGGAACATGTGGAGATAGTGTCACTGTCATTTTGGTGGTTCTTCTCAGCAGAGGGGCCAGCCCTCGACTTCGCTCTAGTTACTTGACCACCAGCCCAGATGGCTAGGGGTGGGGATCAGACCACCACAGGCCACCCTAGAAGGGGAGGTGGTGCAGGTGGAGGCCAGGCTCGTATCTATGCACTTCCATCCAGGCCAGATGCTATGGAGCGGACGACGCCCTCCGCTGCTTTTTTGATAGAGTCGATTACACCGCCATAGAGTACGTCACAAGATTAGGTGACTTAGAGGTACCAAGGAAAAGTTCGTCCTCGTGGACAGGTAGGCCTAACTCGAGTCCGAGGCTGATCAACCGGTTCCCTACCCCGAGCGCGGATCCAGGTCGGAAGCGATCAATTGTCATAACTATTCCAAATGATGCCCGAGTTATCTATGCCCCCGTAGGGATTTCCAGTTACCTCCGATGCCTGTTGACTGAGGAAGACCAAGTCAAAATGAACGAGGTAGACTCGTCGTGCTTGTTCAACGAAGCACAACAGGCACTGAACTGGGTAACTCTTAATAATTCTTGAAGATTCTAATTATTCTTCTCATATTTGAACTAGTTATTTGGTAATCCTAATATATTTCCTCGTATTTGCAGGCCTCGGTGCTCCACCACGAGACCTTCCTCCGGTACCGGGAAGTATTGAGCTACTGTGAGGCCGAAGCTAACAAGCTTGCTGAGAAAAGAAACATGTACAAACTTCTCAGCGAGCAACGTGAGGGTGATATCAAGAGTCTCCGAGCCGAGTTGGATGCGGCTCAGAAAGAACATGCCGACATGTTGGAACAGGTAAAAATTTTTGATGTTAGTGATGATGAGATAGACACGGTGTCTAACGGTCAGAATCCACAGGTCCAGCAGAAGCTCGATTGGATCGACCAACTCCGAGTCAGGATGGATGTGATCAAAGTCGAGGACGAAGGGTGGAAGATCAAGATGGATCACCTGGCCTCAGAGAAATAAACAGTCCTGGAGCAGTTGCCCTCGGTGGAGACCCAACTTTGATCGGTAAAGGAGAAGGCGGAAGCACTGTCCTAGAAAGTCGAGAAGCTTCAATCTAAACTGAGCTCAGCTATTACTGACAAAGAGTCCCTCGCCAAGGAGCTTAAGGTGGCCAAGTCGGTGGTTGAAATAACCAAGGCTGATGCCGATGAGATGGTGGCCCAATATAAAGCTGATGCCGAGGCAGCTCAAGACCGCCTGAAAGACATGGTTGAATACACTAAGTGGAAGTTCCGAAGAGAGGCCCTCGAGGAGTTTCATTCTTAGGGTTTTTATTTGTCGGCCGAGATCGAAATTTCTAAGGGGATCGAGGCCGAGGCCAAGAAGTTTGCATATCCCGAGTATGTAGAAGACTCCAAGGGTTCAAGCAGATCCGAGGACAGGGAAGATTCTGACAGCCCCGATAGTGAGGATTAGGCTTCTTAGGTGCCTTGTAAATTTTTGTTTTTTGTATCTTTGTATTTTGTTGAGGCCGTTTGTCCTTTGTAAAAAAATTCATATATATATATAAGGCTTTCTTTTTCCCTTTGGTAATTCTTGAGCTTGATTCTCTTTGCTTTTTTCTTTATCATTGTGAGGATTTCGGATGCCTTAGAATGCAATAATTAGGTTCGAACATTGTTCATTTTCGAGACTATTTGTCTTAAGGCTCGTGGGGTGATCGGTATGACCGAAGTCGTTCCCCAAAGTGCTTACAATATTTTAGATTACAATTTTCAAGGGTAGCCTTTTGAAGTGGTTTAGAAATTTTAAGGCCTTATGCTTTGATTATGGGTCTGGGACGTCTCTAACTTGTTCTAAGACGACCCTAGCCTTTTAATTCAGGGTATTGCCCAATGGGATCGCTATCCCGAGTTATCCGGGCTTGCTCAAGATAATAGTCCTTGAATGGGGATGGATGTAGCCTTTAAGGTTCGGGCACTGTCTAATAGGTATTATGCCCCCGGACATTGCCGATGGTAGCCTTTTGAATCAATTTAAAAATTTTGAAGGCCTTATTCTTTAGTTACGGGTCTCGGACGTCTTCAAGCTGTTTTAGGGCGGTCCTAGCCTTTTAAGTCCGGGTATGTCCAATGGTCTCGTTACCCCGAATAATCAGGGCTCGCCTAAGATGAAAGTCCCCGGATGGGGATGGCCGTAGCCTTTAAGGTTCGGGCACTACCTAATAGGTCTTGTGCCTCCGGGCTTCGATAGTCCAGTCTGTCCGAGCTTGTCTTTGGACGACAATCCTCGAGTGAGAGAGATCCTTCGAACCCCGATATAGGTAGACCTTGGGCTCGATACCTTTAGGGACTGAATGTAGAGAATTTCTCAAGAGAAAATTTTTTCAAGAGACAAGATATTTATCCGCAAGGTAGAAACTTCCTTTCATTTCTATGCCTAATATATACGGTTACACATGTGTACAAGCTTTATGTCAGGTCTCAGAGAGTCTATGTGGTCACGGTTCATTTGATTGTTTGGCCTTTACAGTAAATCATATGGATCGAGCCTAGACTATTCGAGCACAAAGTTTCTTCCCCCGCTAAAGTCATTATCCGAGGGTGATGCCCCCCAGTGTTCGAGGCCGATCATAGAAAATCGCCAGATACTGTTGATATGATCTTCGACCCGGTTCATAGCTGGTCTTCAATTCTAAGTTAGCACGATTTACTGTTGCCTCGTTAAAAACCTTGCCGGAAAACCCATTTGGGACAAATCCGGTTCAAGGGAAAAAGAGTGCAACGCATGCTTTAAGGCCTAAAAATTGTATCGTTCTTTGACGGTATCCTAGAAGTGTTAGTCCAAAATTCAAATAAGTAAAAAGAATGAACGGGATCGAACCTTAGCAGTAGTATCGCTTTGAGTGAGTTATGTTCCAATTGTTCGGTAGCCGCTCACCGTTCATTGCTCCGAGTTTGTACTATATTTTTTTCGGTGATCTCGATAATTTGATACGGACCTTCCCAGTTTGGCCCCATCTTTTCTTCGTTCGGGTTCTGGGTTCTTAGTGTGACCTTACTTAACACTAAGCCTCGATATTGAAGTGTCGAAGGTTGGCTCATCGATTGTAATACCTCTCGATCCGCTATTTTTGGGAGGCCAATCGGACAAGGGCGGGTTCACGCCTTTCATCTAATAGCTCCAGGCTCAAATTTATGGCCTCGTCGTTTGATTATTTGGTCGCATAACGGAACTTGAGACTCGGTTCTCCGAATATGACCGGTATTAGAGCTTCGGTTTTCCTGTCTTCATATACTCTATATATTTGTTTCTCCGATCCCAAGTTAGGCTCTTGAGTTTATCTTGGAGTGACCTTCTTCCACTACTGATATCATGAGTTGTACGAATGCCCCCGAGTTGAACTCATCGTCGTCGATTGACGACCCCAAGTTAGCAATGGCATAGGCCTCACTGTTTTGATCCCGAGGTACGTGTTATAGAGTCCATTCCTTGAACCGATGTAATGTTACATGCAACTTATCCAGGTATCTTTGCATTCGTTCCTCTCTAACCTCGAACGTCCCATTAACTTGGTTCACCACAAGGAGGGAGTCACACTTAGCTTCGATCAACTCCGTCCCAAGCTTTTGTCTAGTTCGAGACCTGCAATCATGGCCTCATATTCGGCCTCGTTGTTAGTCAATTTTATAGTCCTAATAGATTGTGTAACTACATTTCCTGTTGGTGGCATCAATACAATGCCAAGTCCGGACCCTTTTGCATTCGAGGCACCGTTTGTTAAGAGGATACATATCCTCGTAAAAGTCCCCGAGTTCAATAATAACTCTCTTTCGACTTTGGGTATTAGGGCCGGCGTAAAATCGGCCACAATGTCTGCCAAAGTTTTAGATTTAATGGCATTCCGGAGCCGATATTTGATATCTTACCTGCTGATCTCTACGGCCCATTTGGCCAATCGTTACAAGAGATCGAGTTTATGCATTACATTCCTCAATGGTTAATAGTCACAACGCATATGGGGTGACATTGAAAATATGGTTTGATCTTCCTAAAGGCGCTTAGCAAAGCGAGCACCAATTTTTCTAGGTGAGGGTATCTAGTTTCAGCCTCACCTAGAGTCTTGTCTTTGGAGTATGAAGCAGAGGTGGGCTCGATAGATACCGCTTGAGTTCCTCCAAGGCCCGTTGGCACTCCAGGGTCAACGAGAAGTTATTCTTCTTCTTCAATAGTGCGAAGAACCGGTGGCTCTTGTCAGAATACCTCGAGATGAATCGTCTCAGGGCGACTATGCGTCTGGTTAATCTTTGTACGACCTTTACGTTGTCCACAACAGTATTATCTTCGATGGCCTTGATCTTATCGGGGTTGATCTTGATTCCCCGGTTGGGTACCATGAACCCGAGGAATTTACCGGACGCGACTCCAAATGCACATTTCTCCGGGTTCAGCTTCATATTGTATTTCTTCAATATGCTGAAGGTTTCCTGCAAATGTTTCAAATGGTCTTCTGCTCACAGGGACTTAACCAACATATCGTCAATGTAAACCTCCATTGATTTTCCTATTTGTTCCTCGAACATTCGATTTACTAGGCGTTGGTAAGTGGCATCGATATTTTTTAGTCCGAATGGCATCATGTTATAGCAGTAGGTGAAATACTTAGTGATGATGAAAGTTTTTTTCCTGGTCGCCCGTGTTCATTCGTATTTGGTTATACCGGAGTAGGCGTCGAGAAAACTGATGATCTCGTGGTCAGTCGTTGCATCGATCATACTATCGATATTGGGCAGAGGGAAGGAGTCCTTGGGACATGCCATATTCAAGTCTTTGTAGTATACACATATTCTTAATCCATTCCCTTTTTAGGGACTACCACTACATTAGCTAACCAATCTGAGTACTTAACCTCCCGAATGGACCCTATTTTAAAGAGTTTAGATATCTCGTCCTTGATGAAATCATGTTTGACCTCGGACTGGTGTCTCCTCTTTTGTTTGACTGGGTGGAAATTCGGGTCCAGGCATAGCTTGTGAGTGGTTATTTCCGGCGGGATCCCTATCCTATCAAGGTGGGACCAAGCAAAACAATCTTTGTTAGCTATAAGAAATTGAATGAGTTTTTTCCTAAGCTCGGGATTCAACCACATTCCCAGGTATACCTTTCGATCAGGAAAGTATTCGATCAATACGACTTACTCCGATTCCTCGACCGTGGATTTGGTAGCGTCGGAATAGTTGGGGGCTATGAAAGATCTGGGAACTCCGTAGTCGTTGTCCTCATCTATCCTTTATTTCTCCGATCCTGTTGAGGCCGGTATCGGTAGTTGCTATTTGACCTCGTCTTTGGCCATCGGGTTCAGACCCTCCAATTTTAAAAATGTGGATACTAGGATCACCTTTTCGGCCGCAAACATTTCCTTGGCGGCCGGTTGTTCCCCGTAAACTGTTTAGATTCCTTCCGGTGTTGGGAATTTTAGCACCTGGTGTAGTGTTGAGGGTATTTCCCTCATGTTGTGGATCCATGGTCTCCCGAGAAAAGCATTGTATCTCATATCTCCTTAGATTACGTAGAACTTGGCTTCCTGAATGGTCTCGACGACGTTCACTGGTAATGTAATAGTGGTCTCACACGCCATGTTAAATATGTTTAGAACTCGGATTGCAGGTACAATTTGATCTCGTAAACCGAGTTGTTCCACGACCCTCGATCTAATGATATTGGTCGAGCTACCTGGATCAATCAATACACACTTAACTCAAGATTTATTTATGAGTACAGATATTACCAGTGCATCATTGTAGGGCTGCATGATCCCTTCAGCGTCCTCGTCGTTGAAAGACAAGGTTCCCTCCGGCATATAATCCCGGATCGATTTCTCCCTTATAATGGATATTTTGGTGTGTTTCAGCATCGTCCCCTAGGGAATGTCGACCCCACCGATGATCATTTTAATGGCGTGATGAGGTTCCTCCTTCTCGGTTTGTTTATTAGAATCTCTATTCCTGAAATGATTCTTGGCTCGGTCACTCAGGAACTCTCAGCGATGTCCGTTGTTGAATAGTCGGACTACTTCCTCTCTTAATTGTCGGCAATTATGTTCTATGGCCATGAGTGCCATGATATTTGCACATTAGGTTTGGATCCCTTTGGGCTGGATCGGACTGTAGAGGTCGAGGCCATTTGGTATCTTTGATGCGTCCGATGGCAGATGTGGTTGCGGTGGCGTCGACGTTGAAATTGTACTCTGATAATCTCGGTGCTTCCTTAGGCCCGACGGACCTGTCGAACTGTTTTTGCTCGATCATTCCTCCTTTCACTTCTCACCGGGTTTTGCCCAGACCCATTGTTTCTCCGGTCTCCACTGTACGGAAGATACTGATCCCTGTTTGATCTCGGTTCATGATCAACGTCTCTCTTGACCCTATCGACGGTTCTGACGGGATACACGGACCCTAAAGGGGACCTAAGCTGATCATCTTCGACCCTGATCTCTGATTGATGTCGGTTATGGACATCGACCCAAGTAACAACTAGATATTCTACCGAGTTTTGTTTCAACTGTTGCAAAGCCAACGAGCTTCGAATATTCAGTCCTTGGGTGAAAGCCTGAACAACCCAATCATCAGTGACCGAGGGCAAGTCCATCCGTTCCATTTGAAATTGGGACACGAATTCTCTGAGCATCTCATTATCCTTCTGTTTTACCTCGAAAAGGTCTTACTTCCTGATCTCGACCTTGATATCCCCGGTGTGTGCTTTTACGTAGGAATTTGCAAGCATAGCAAAGGAATCAATAAAATTAGGAGGTAATTTGTGATACCATATCATAGCTCCTTTAGACAGGGTTTCCCCGAACTTTTTCAGCAAGACAGACTCGATCTCGTCATCCTCCAAGTCGTTCCTTTTGATGGAACACGTATAGGAGGTCACATGCTCATTTGGGTCGGTCATTCCGTTGTACTTAGGAATCTCGGGCATGCGAAACTTCTTAGGGATCGGCTTCGGAGCTGTGCTCCCAGGAAAAGGTTTTTGAACTAACTTCTTGGAATCTAGGAATTTTAATATCAGCAGTGCTCTTGGGATTTGGTCGACCCTGGAATTGTTGGTTTCCACCTTTTTGTCATTGACTTCGATTTTATTCTCTCCTGATTCTACTCGTTTTGTTAGATCCTCGAGCATCTTTACGATCTCGAGATTTGTCCCTTATTCATTTCTATTCGGCCTTTGTGTGATCGGTTCATTTCTATAGGTGACTTCTCGAGATGGATCGGGATCAACTCTACTCGGCGCGTAGCTTTGGTTCTGTAGCTGGGCTATCGGTGCCTGTTTGAGCCTGCAACATTTCGAAGATCACTCGTAAATAGATCCATTGACCTCCATTGTCTTGAGTAATTTGGGTTGCTGATCGGGCTCCACCACGGATGCTATTCTCGGGGTCGGTAGGCAGATTTGCGATGATGGCCACGTACGATTTAACATCAATCGGGTCCGGGACCGGGATTCTGATGGGGTCAAAAGGTGATACCTCGCCACTAGGTACTATACTTTTATTCTCTCTGTGATGACCGGACTCAACATCAACATTTGGAGGGGCTGACTGGGAGTTTGAAATTTCCAGCTTTTGCCTAAAATTAGAGACACTTCAAAGAATAAGTGTAAAATAATGTGTGTTATAGAAATTTGTATCAAACAACCATTATTATCCTTAGCCCCACGGTGGGCGCAAAACTGTTTACCCTCAAAATCAGATAACGATTGAATTTGTAAGTGGTTTTAAGGATACGCGAATTTATTTGATACAAAGTAGTAATAAATATAAATTAAATAAATAAAGATAGAGTACACTCAAATCATACGGGGAAGATAATTCAAGCCTTAGTGAGATGTTTGCCCTCAATCCGGGCTCGTTATAATCAACATTAATGAGCGAAAGCGAAAAAGCTAAGAACAGAGAAAATAATGATATATTGATTTGGAATGCGTGTTACCATGTGTTTGATGAATTACAAGACCCCCTTTATGTAGTAGGGGAGTCCTATCTTAGGTACAATTCTATAAAAGGTAGAAAATCTCTATTTATTGATTTTCGGTCCTTCACCGGTACGTGCCGATATTCCCGCCATAACATCTGGCCGATCACGGATATTACGGCCTTGTGTTGGCCGAGCTTGGTTACCCGACAGTGTTCTTCAAAACCATTCATAGCTAGGACCGATTCCGAACCGCGATCCCGAAATTCTTGAGGTAGGGTGTCATGGCCCTGAATTCTGACTCGATGAGACCGACCCCTCTACTTTGGTCCCACATTGTCATATCTCGAACTACGCTTATCTTTTCGGAGACCGGGATGTACCATGAGCCCGATTTTACCCGTATCCACAAATAAATGTAAAAAAATAAAAAATAATTTCGAGCCCAGAAGTTTCGTGTGTGTGTCCTTAAGGAATTTAATCTCTTCGTTGTTGCCCAACGTTTTGGATTAATTCTTCTCATGATAAAGTGGAATAACTATTCCGTGATAGCGACACCACAAATCATAGAACTTTCGTGAACTCAACATACAGAGCAAATCACTGTAGACACTTATGTTTTGAAAAACAAAGAGACAATGTAAAAAAATGGGAGAAATTTTCAAATTTTCAGTATAACAAAAACTGAGGCCAAGCGTATAAATTTATACAGAATGAAATGGTGAGATGAAAAGGTGCAATCCAAAAGGTGCTCCTTCTATTTTCCGTTTATGCCCCTTAAAACCCTAACAGGGGTTGTATTGCCATCTTTCACTAGCTTGAGTGAAAGTAATATCGAAAATACAAATAAGGAATAGATTTATACCGAATTATGTTAATTAAGTTAATTTTCAAATTCAAATCAAATCCTATTGTATCTGAGTTATATTTAAAAACCTAAATAATAGTTATTAGGTGCGTATATAGGATTTTAATGACATGAGTACACCATTATGTTAATTAAAAAGGGCATGGGAAATTAGGAATTTGTTTAATTATAATTTATGAAAAAATAAATAATTAAAAGAACTATATAGTGTTTGACCAAGCTTCTAAAATTAAAATATTTTGAGAAGTACTTTTCTCAAAAGTACTTTTCAAAAAAGTGATTTTGGGGATAAACAGTTTGTATTTGACTAATTAATTTGAGAAGCACTTTCGAGCATTAATTTGTGTTTGGCCAAACTTTTAAAACTTGATTCTAAGTGTATTTTTCTTTAAAATGCTTCTCAGAAAAGTATTTTTAGAGAGAAACTACTTTTTTCTGCTTCTCAGAAACTATTTGTGCGTCTCCTCAAAAACACTTTTTTCCTTCTAAAAGCTTGGTCATACACCTCAATTTTTGGAAAAAAGTACTTTGGGCCAAAAAAATATTTTTGACCCAAAAAAAAAAACTTGGCCGTACAGGCTATTAAGCATCTAGTGCATTAGAGTAGCAACCTGAGCATGGATGACCACAAATATATTTAGGTACATAATCTGAAAATTAGTAGTATATGTTTATGCATAACCAAGGGAGGGGAATATGGATGCATGTACCCCCTCCACATAAATCTGCCCCTAGTAATTATCTTATGTTTAGATTCTAATGTGATTCCCTAGTATAAATACACACTTGATGTAACAACATTAATAAATATATATAATCCCAATTTCATCTCCTCAAACGTGTGTTCCTTGAATTTTATCACCATAACACCTCGGAGTCAATTTTAAATGATTCAATCCGGATTTTATACAATGTGGGCGGAAAAGGAAAATAAACCATGGAATAACGTTAACATCTTGAGTTTCATGGCTTTCTTCAACATTCAGAATGAATATGTCGTTTTCCCTCAACTAACTTTAAAGGTCTTGTCTCTCATTCAAAGATCTCGTTTTCTCCTACTAAAAATATAATATTTTGTTTTCAAATATATAAAATTATTTAAAATCATATTTTATAAATTTTTAAAACTTGTGATCTTAAACATCTCATAATATTTTATGTGGTTATAGGACAGTTAAAACTTGTCGTCTTCGACATTCAATTACATTTGTATAAATATGTAAAAAAAATACTATTAAAGGCAAAATGAATCTAAACATACCTTTTTAATTCTAGAAAACACACCCTAGTTGGAACTTTGGAGTAGGTTTAACCAAATGCGTGTTTAAATTGTAACCATGGTACCGTGGGCAGAGAAAGCCACACATGAATATTGTACGAGTTCAGTCAAATAAATGACAAAAGTTTCGGCTTTGCTTCTCACTTTCCTAAATCACAGTCCCCAATTATCAACTCTCATATTATCGGGAGAAATTTAAAAATAATCAGATTATAAGTTATCACTCAAAAATAGTTATAATTTTAAAAGTAATCAAAATTTAGCTACTTTTCATATAAAGATCAATTTGAACGAAAATATTATTCAAAATTCAGAAAATACTCCAGCATAATATACTGAAATTTAAGTATAATATACTGGAACACTATACTGAAGTTAGAGCAAAGTATACCGGTCCAACATAATATGCTGGAAGCTCATACACATGTGCATGAATCTCCAGTATATTATGTTGGAACTTTCCGCATGTTGGAGTTCTAACATAATATGCAGGAAGTTCATACACAGGTGCACCGAACTCCAGTATATTATGTTGGACCGGTCTCTGTTGCAGGAAAATAATGGTTATTTTTCAATGACTTGGCAAACGTTAACTATTTTTGAATGACCAAATCGAAAATTGACTAGCCCGTGCTATTTTTACCATATTATTATATACCGTACTAATACACAAATCATACATGCAAAATCCGCGGGGACGTAGATGGACACATTCGTATTATATACTCCACCATTTCATCTGTAAGAAGAAAAAAAGAGAAAACTGTAGGTGCATAAACTAAAATTCTAGTAACCATAACCCAACTTAATTGGGTTAAAAGGACTGTTAATGTATAAAAAGAAAAAGTAGAGAGTTCCATACTTTCTTTTCAAACGTTTCATGTTAATTTAGAAACTAAAGATAGATGAGGAGATAAGATTACATAATTTAAAATATAATAATTTATCAATTATGGTATGACGTTAAAGGGAATGAAGAGAATACATATTTAGAGCCTTTTAAATGTATATTATTTTTATCCGAAGTTATTAAATATATTTGATTGTATACAAATATTAAGAAAAAATTGATATGTAAACTAAATATATGTTATAGTATCGAAATTTCTTTTAAATGAGGGGTATAGTAATTTCACATGTCTTTTCATATTTTTCCTTTCTTATAAAATAATAAACTTTTATATGAGTCTGAACAAAATCTTATTATTAAAAATAAAATGAGAATAATAAATTTAAAAAAATACTATCATTTTTTTCATAAATTCTTTTAAAAAAAAGTGTGTATATATTTAACCAACGTGGCTATTTTTTTTTTCTTTTTATGCAGAAGTAATCATACACTATATGGGCGCGTTTGGTATGGGGACATAGAATAATTAATTTTGAAATTACCACACGATTGTGGCCGGCTACACGGGAAGGAGCCCTATTATCTCAGATTGTAATATTATTTTTATTTTAGGAGAGGGTGAGATAACAAATGCAATAACGAACTTTAAAATAATTAATTATGAAATAACTTATTTTTCAAAACAAATAACCTCGTATTAGTACAAAAAAAAAATGGTGATATAAAATGGCATGGCATGAAATAACATGTATCCCCCCTACCTCACACCGTCATCTAATCTCCACCGTCATTCTTGTTGTGTTGTCTAGACTCTAGACAACTCCATTCCCCACACCCCCTTTTCCACCTTTTCACTTCTCTCTTCTTCTTCTTCTTCAAAAAGCTTTGGGACATAACATAATTCTTTTCCACGATCTTGCCATCACTATCATGACCATGGCCACTTTTCTACTGTTTTCAGTACTTTTCTTGGCCATCACTCGTCATTCAAGTAAGCTTTGAATTTGAGGTTCAAATGCTGTAAAGGGTTCTTTTTTTCTTGATCAAAACTTGATGAATTTTACTTGTTTGAGCTGATTTTTTCTATCTTGTGTGTTACTACTGCAGGTGCTATGTACTGTATTTGTAAAGATGGGGTAAGTGATCAACAACTTCAGAAGAATATAGATTATGCTTGTGGAGCTGGAGCTGATTGTACTCCTATCCTTCAAAATGGTCCTTGCTTTAATCCTAATACTATTAAAGATCACTGTAATTATGCTGTAAATAGCTATTATCAAAGAAAGGGTGCAGCTGGTGCTAGTTGTGACTTTAGTGCAACGGCAACTACAACTCCAAATCCTCCAACTAGTAAGTTCTTTTTAATTTTCTTAATTACTCATGACCCACATAATAATATTTTTAAATTAAATTTTACTGATTTTTTTTTTTTATTTTAAAAATAATCAACAGCCACAGGTTCTGGGTGTGTTTACCAGTCCACTCCTGGGTATGTTCTCTGTTCTCTGTTCTCTATACTTGTCGTAGTTGACTTAGATCTTGCATTTTTGTCGCCAATTTTAAATGAAGCATCTATTAAGTTCAAAATATAATTTTTTTTTATTTAGCACCTTTAATTGTATTCCCAAAGCCTTCTTCTTTTGGGAAAATTAAAGGGGTCTTTTGGATTATCTTGAACAACCACTAAAGCTTAGCTTAAAATGTCACTACTAGTAAAGTTTTTTTTTTGAAGGAAAAGGCAACATTTTTTTCTTGTCCTGCTGTCGGTAGACTTTAGAAGGTAAAGAATCTGTGATATATGGAAGTTAAATTTCTACTATTTGGTAAAATAAGTTGCAATTATTGGTTTTTACTTTCAAAATAAGATTGTTGGTGCCAATTATTCTTTCCCTTACCAAAATTTTCAAATAGGCACTCCTATCCTGGCTATGCTGTCGTATTTTTTTTTTCCTTATTTCCTGTTGGAACTATTGCTGCTTCTTTGGTGATTCGAATCCACGGACTCCAGGGTTGTAGGTGAAGAGTGCTGACCATCTAGGCAATCCGCTCTTGTCACAGTAATTTTCCTTGAAAGGATGGTGAATGATTTTTGATTCATCATTATATATGCAAATTCTAGCAGTCTAGATGATAATATGCTTTTCTGTATGTCAATATGGTATTTTGTACATTTCTTCTTTGCCATGATGGAAAAGTAGGTTCCCTCAATTGGTAATCAAGTTAGTTCCTACTTTCTTTGCATCCACAGATCTTATTGCTGATTTGTTGTCTCTACACATTATATTGTTTAGTCTGTTTCACAAAAAAAAAGACACATTTCGTATTTAGAAATAACTTAAATTTAAATTTTCAAACTATGCCGCATAATACTGTGTGGCTGATTTGCTGTTTCTTGATGTTCTTTTTCAACTTTGTACCAGCAATACTGGTGGAGGTAGCACAACTCCAACAGTTGCACCACCAGGAACCACAACTCCAACAATCGCCCCACCAGGCACCACAACTCCAACGATCGCCCCACCGGGAACCACAATTCCAACAACCGCACCACCAGGCACCTTAACTCCAGGAATTGGCACGGGCACGGGCACGGGCATAGCGACTACACCAGGGACAAACAATCCAGTATTCGGGCTTGGACCAAGTGGAAGTGGCGGCATTAGCAACACGGACGGTAATGCAGCTGGACATTTTAAGAACAGTAACTTGTTAACAATAGCACTTTTGGCTATAAGCTTAATATGCTTAAGGTCCTAAAGTGAAAGAAGATGAAAGGTCGATATTCTGCCACGTGAATTTGGTTGTTAGGCGAAGTTTGATTGCTGAAACAGTTAGGGTCTAGCTTGGGGAATCTATCTTTCCTTTTGTTTTTTTCTTTCATTTTCTATCTTATTATTATGGTTGCGTGGAAAAGTTGGAATTGGATTCCCTTTTACGTGGAGGCCTAGTTGCTGTTTATGGGTTAGTAGTGTAGAAGAATCGGATCCCTGTCCCCTTCCTTGTATATCCATTATTAATTATAGAGTAAAAGCAGAGGCTGTATTTTTTATTTTAAATATTTATACTCTCTATCCCATCCTAATCTCTATCACAGCCACCATCTCTCTCTTGCTCCAAATCATTATAGTTTGTCAAAATGGCTTCATCCGTGTGGCTGAGTTACCCAACTCACTTGTGTCGAATTTAAGCTGTAGGGGTTGTTTGGTTAGTGAGATAAAGAGATAACAATATGTTTCAGGAATCATTTTGTACTCTTAACTATCGCATATAAAAGGTGGAATAGTTAATCTATGGGATATTCCAATTTATGAGATATCTTTGCCTATTTCGTCGTGGCAATCAAACGATCCTTTACATTATTAAGTTCAAGCTTGCACAAGTAGCCGCTTTGAAGGACCGTTGTTAACGACAATTGAAATTTACAAAAGATTTAAATTTTAGCCACTTGGGAATTAAGAATTAACCTAAATAGCCATCAACCCAACCACTTAAACTAAAAATAGTCGGTGCAAGTATAATATATGTATAATTTATGAATTATAGGGGTATAGTTGTGTATAATCAATGTACAATTATGTATATGACTAAAAAAAATAAACAATGAATATGGGTGGCTATTTGTGTAAAATTCCCTTAAAACATTAGACTTTAGGCCTCAACTTTCAACTCTAATTTTTTGGGTCAAACGGTTAAATGAATCGTGGCTACATAGATGACTTAAGCCGTAATATGAAGCTTGTACACATTTCCCAGTTGCCTTTCTACTTCTTCACCTTGATTAATTCCTTACTTTTGTATTCTGGTGATTATGAATCAATTTACTTGTACGTTGGAACCGCTGCACATCATTAGTTTGAAGAAGAAGAAAGTGCAACAAATAGTAAAAGCTTGGATGAGGATGTAGCCTGGTGCAAATTTTGCACAATTAAGTGCCACAAATAATAGAAGCTTGGACATTCAGAATAGTAGTAGTAGTTCAAGCGTTGGTCTGAGCTAATCAAGCGCAGGTTTGAAATATGCCTCTTCGCCTAAAATTTAAATACTTTAAAAAGTCTAAATAGGTTTTAAATGGTACTCTTAAAATCGGCTACCTGGTGCAATTCCTACTCTATGGCTCATTAGAGTGAGAGACTGTTCCGTGAGGCTGACTTTAAAATAGTAGAACTACATAAATAAGTTAAAAATAGATACTCCCTCCGTTTTAATTTATGGGAACTCATTTGACCAGATACGGAGTTTAAGAAAAGAGAGAAGACTTTTAAATTTGTCGTGTAGAATGAGGCATATATATTTTGTGTGGCTATAAATCATTGCATAAAGGTAAATTATTTCTAAATAAGGAAAGAAGTCATTCTTTTTAACAAACAAAAAAAAAATTCACATAGATTGAAACAAATAGAATGTTATTTATCAATAATTAGACATTAAGTCATGCTATCAAAAATAGCCAAAAGAAGTTACCAATAATATACAATGTTTAAAAACCCTAAACAAAAAAGGAATTGTTGCCAAGATTTGCTCCAGCGCAACCCTTAATTTCCACCTACCCTCTTATCATTCACACATATGTTTCTTAATTGAGCTAATCCATTATTTCCATAATGTTTCTGAATCCTCGTCAGAAGAGAGCAAATCATACGATAATATTTGTCAGACATTAATATCTTTAAAATAGTTACGATTCAAACATGTTTTTTTAGTTCTTATAACTAGTGAATTTTTCATCGCGATCTTTAAAAAAAAGTGTACTTTATACATCTATTTCTTGTTAACTTAAAACTCCTTTTGAACATGTAAAAATTACAAAACAAAGCAATAAATAAAAGGTAAGACATACATATGAAAAATAAATTATTAATTTGTTTTGGAAGCTTTACGATAGTTGTATTATCTTGCTTAGTAAATAATTTGGTTACATATACATTATTTAGAAAAAATAGTTCTTCATTTCCTATGTATGCGTATATAAAAATGTACTGAATACATGATTTTCTCTATTTTGAATTTTAAAAATTGGGTAAAAACGAAATTAATCAAATTAGGACAAACAAAAGACAAAACAATGCCAAATTGTCATTTCAAGGACAGAACCAATTATCAAACCCAAAATTTAATTAATAGTTGCCTATTTTTGCTTACTCTATTTTGTTATTTGCTTCGGAATGGTATCCTTTCGCTGTTGAAAAAGAGCTTTACTTTTGATTAACAGTTGCAATTTCCAAGGTCATTGAAGGACCCATTGTAGTGTTTAAAAATTTGGTAGCCTGAACACTTGCAACTTGTATACGGTTAAAACTCAGCCCATCTAATTTTACTATTTGATCGAGATCAGAAAATTGCATTGAAGGTCGGCCTCGTAGTGGATCAGACCAAAGCACGAGGACAAAGTATCAAGTTCGGAATCGAGGTATCTGTCGAGATCGAGGCTAATAGCGATCGAGACCAAATGAAGACAGGCATCTAGCAAGATCGAAGATAGCACAATAACAGAAAGGCGAGATATTTGTGACTGGTCGAAGACCATGGCGTGAATCTCGGAACGGATCAAATCAGGAATGGTTAATTAGCTAATCATGGGATTTTCTTTTGTAATTGGAGTTATACCATAAGTAGAATTCTTCTACTATATAAAGGGAAATTCTAATCATTTGTAAGACACATTGTGCACAGATATCAAAGCAATATAATTCTCTCTCATTTATACTCTTGTTTATCAGCTTGTTATATTTTTAACTATTCTTGCACCAATCAGTTCGAGGGTATTCTAACTCGAGGGCTGAGTTCCATTCAAACACTAGTTTACTTTACTTTATCGTTGATTTCTATTATTAATCTTCATATTTATCAATTGATATAAAGTGAAATCATGTGTCCTTAAAACCACATTAATTTAATTGTGATCCAATTTTAAGGGTAAACAGTTTGGCGCCCACCATGGGGCTAAAAATAATAGTGATTGCTTAATACTGATTCCGATAACACACACTACTTTACGCTTGTTCTTGTAAGAATCTTTATTTTAAGGATAAACATGTCAAACTCACAAGCAGAACCTACACATGGTGACAATGGCCTCGAATTTCACGGGAAAAATGACAATATAGTCGCCCTAGGGATCGAGGTGTCTCAGGATGACCTCGAGGGAGAACCAATTGCAAATCTCGTCGATGTCAATTCACATATCGTCCTAAATGCAAATTTAGGCATTGACCGCGAATGTGGCATACACAGGAAAGTTCGATCAGGTGGTCGAGGTACGCAGGGCGGAGAAGATGGTGGAGTCAGCCTCCAATTGATATTTGAAATGTTACAGGCTCAAAAATCCGCTATAGCACAACTATAAAATCAGCACTGAGCACCAAGTTGGATGGAACCAGAAGTTGTCCATAGGACCGAGCCTGTACCAGATAGATCGAACACCAATGAATCGGGGGCTGACCCCGCTATTATGAAAATGCTCGAAGAGCTCACTAAACGGATTGAATCAGGAGAAAAGAAAATCGAGGCAAATGATAAAAAGGTAAAAACGTATAACTCCTGGGTTGACCAAATACCGGGGCACCACTGATCCTAAAAGGTATGGATTCGAAGAAGTTCGTGCAGAAGCCTTTCCCTCCAAGTGCGGCTCTGAAGCCCATCCCGAAAAAATTATGTATGCCAGAAATTCCCAAATACAATGGGACCACCGACCCCAATGAGCATGTCACTTCTTATACATGCTCAATAAAGGGGAATGACTTAGAAGATGATGAGATTGAATCTGTTCTACTGAAGAAATTTGGAGAAACGTTTTCGAAAGGAACAATGATATGGTACCACAATTTGCCGCCCAATTCCATCGATTCCTTCGCCATGCTTGCAGAATCCTTTGTAAAAGGCACATGCCGGAGCAATAAAGATTGCAACTAGGAAGTTAGAACTCTTCAAGGTGAAACAAAAAGACAACGAAATGTTAAGGGAATTCGTATCTCGATTCCAGATGGAACACATGGAACTACCCCTGGTCACAGACGATTGGGATATTTAAGCCTTTACTCAAGGATTGAACAAATGATGTTCGGTGGCATCACGACAGCTAAAGCAGAACTTAATTGAATATCCAGCGGTGATCTAGGCCGATGTACATAATCAATACCAGTCTAAGATCAGGGTCGAGGATGATCAATTGGGGACCCCTTCCGGTTCCGTTTATCCAAACAGGCTCGTCAGTAGAACGCAAAGGGACATCGACAGATAACCTCGATCGAACAGAGATCGGCATCAACTGTACATCGCACATCGTAGAAACAACATCTCAGGACAGTGATATCGCCCAAACTCACACCACTAATTTAGGTTGTGAGGCCGTCGAAGCAATAATAAAAACCCAACGCGAGTCGGGGTCGAATCTATAGGGAGCTTGATGTGGGATTAGGTATATACTTAGTGTGAATGTATGATGTTCCCTAGATTACACTTCCACGTTTTCAATGGTTGTTTCTACTTCTACTTTTAGGTTATTTATTGTAATTGCAAAGCTAAGAGACAATATTTTTTATTTTGGTTATTTTTTTCAAATTATAAAAGATCTAGGGTTGCGACTCCACCTAGTTGGTTACCTAACGGGTTTAGATCTCTAGGTCATGTTTAGCTGATCAGGATACAATATAGCAATCACACACGATTACTCACTCTATACCTCTCGGTAGTTTGAGTGATTTTTCCCGATTTGGCTTTCTCAAGTCCAAATGGGTATTTTATGAAACAAGTGATAAATTCTCTAGTCGGGGTCTTACTATCTCTAGGTTCGACCCTTTAATTTGGGCTATCAATTTCTTTAGTTCACAAAAATTCCTAGTTAGCCAAGTTTTCCTAGACTTAGTCTCTCTTTATCAAGTAGAGACTAAGTCAATTAGGCATGAATCAATGTTTTCAACCATCAATTCTCAAATTCCAGCAAGAAATAGGCTAAATATCATAAACCCAATCATAAGTAAGCCCTAAATCACCCATTAAGTACCCATACTAGGGCTGGGTTACAACCCTAGCTAAGGGTTTAGCTACTCATGGAAAATGAAGAAATTAAAGAAGAAACTAAGATAGAATTCTTAATACTTGATTAAGGAAAGAAAATCTAATGTTTAAAAGCTAAGCTAGTACAAAGTTACCCAATACATAAATAAAAATGGCTCAGGTGCACCAAACTTACAAAACTTGACCTAAAAATGATAAAAAGTTCTATTTATACCCAGCTGAAAATATTTGACAAATTTGCCCATGCGGAGGTTGTGTGGCCGCACAATTCTGTGTGTGGTCCGCACTCTGAGACTGACTGTTCAAGTGGGTTTTCTGCGATCACATAAAACTGGGATGCGGCTGCACTTCCTCTAATTGTGCAGACCACACATTTCTGAGTGCGGCTGCACGCTTGAACTTGGACAGGAGCTGGACTTCATCCTGCGGACAACACATTTATAAGTGTGGCCGCACTTTGGCATCCTGCGTCCGCACAATAATGCGCTCCTCACATCTTCAAGATTCCCAAAACATGGCTCTCTGAATCTCATCTTCTGCAGCCGCACAATAATTGTGTTGTCCGCACTCTATGAAGGAATTCCATCAGTGCATCTTCAGAGTTTGCAGCCGCACACAGTATTGTGCGATCCGCACTGTGGTCTTTTTTGCCTTGTTTTGGTCCTTGTCCAATTTTTCTCCTTTTGAGTTGATTTTTACTTCTTTAGCTCGTTTCCCAATATTCCTGCAAGAAAGTACATTTCATTAGTTCTCGGTAATACCTTTAAGCATTTTTTAGCTAAAACACAAGTAAAAGAGAGCAAATAAGTTGTCAAAATCCCTACTTATTAGACGCAATCCCATTCGAAATGATCGAAGGAATGATCGAGGATAGAGCTCCCAAGAGCTTATGAACAAAAGTGGCTTCGATAAGCATGTCGAGCCCACAGAAGCGCCTCGATTGTCAGAGTACAACTTCAGTATCGACGTATTAGGTATTGTGTCAGCCATTGGGAGAATCAAGGACACTAGATGACCCAGACCTTTACAAACATCCAGCTCAAAGGAACCCTAATCAGATATGCAGATACCATGGTACCTATGGTCATAGAACCGAAAACTGCAGACAGCTAAGGGAAGAGGTGGCCCGTTTATTCAATGAGGTTCATCTTTGAGAGTTCTTGAATGACCAAGCTAAAAATCACTTTAGAGACAGGGATACAAACGTGAATAATGAACAAGAAGAACCAAGACATTTGATTCACATGATTGTTGGTGGGATCGATATTCCACAAGGTCCCGTATTCAAACACACGAAGGTGTCAATCACAAGGGAAAAACAAACTCGAGACTATATACCAGAAGGCACTTTGTCATTAAATGACGAGGAAGCAGAGGGGATCTCACAACCCCACAATGATGCATTGGTAATATCTATCCTTATGTATAAAATTCAGGTTAAACGTGTTTTAATTGATCCAGGGAGCTCGGCCAATATTATTCAACTGAGGGTCATGTAGCAGCTCGGCCTATAGGATTAGATCATGCCAGCAGCTCGAGTTCTCAATAGTTTCAACACGGCAAGTGAAACAACTAAAGGTGAAATCATCTTATCAATAAATGTAGTCGGAACTATTCAAGAAAAAAATTTCCATGTGATCGAGGGCGATATGAGATACAACACCCTGCTCAGAAGACCCTAGATTCACAACATGAGGGTGGTCCGCTCAACCCTTCACCAAATGCTGAAGTTCCCAACACCGTACGGAGTAAAAATAGAATGTCGTATGGGGAACAACATGCTGCCAAAGAGATATTTGCGGTCGATGAAGTAATACCGGTATCGGCGATTTCGTCAACAAAAGGATCATAGTCCAAAGGAAACAGGAAGCTAAATAGCAACCACAGCCACCAGCCTTGTCACGACCCAAACTGATGGGCCGTGACGGGCACCCAGTACCTTACTCCGCCGAGTACCTAATGTAACGTATCTTTATTATCACATCATCATAGTTAAGTGGTCCAGAAGGGTTTTCATGAGATAACCAGAGTAAACATGAGGCAATACCCGACATAGAACTACTCAAACTGATATAGAAACTCATACCTGTGACATACGGGCCTATAAGGACAATGTGATCCATTATATGCTTAAAATATAGGCCGACAAGGCCATATGAGTATCCGTATACATGGCATCTGTCTACAAGACTCTAAGGGTACATACTTATCATAAAGGTTGGGACAGGGCCCCACCATACCAAACAATACACGTCTAAATCATACTGACCAAACAAGCAACTCCGGAGCAAATGGAGCGCACCAACATCTTTCGGTGAGATGATAGCCTGCTTGGAAGACTCTTGACCTGTCTATCGGGACCTGTGGGCATTAAACGCAGCATCCCTAGGCAAAAGGGACGCTAGTACAAATAACGTACTGAGTATGTAAGGCAATAGAATAACTGAAAGCTGAAACCGAACTAATAATATAATAACTGAAAATAAATGGGATTCAAAGATAATTTGAAGATATGTCTACCTGCTAATACTGACTCAACTCTCTCAATATAGTAAGTAAAATAGTTGTCCGGCCCTATAAGGCTCGGTATATATAACTGTCTGCTGTAGTAGGTTCGCTCATAGGCACTCAACCATACTACTCTTAGTATCTCATCCAACTGGGTTCGATCATATGCGCTCGACCACAGTAGGCTCGGTATATAACTTACCATCTGATCAGAGGCTTCCCAATAGGGGCCTGCCCATCGATTATAGCTCGATGGTGGTGAAAATACTGTAGTACCGCCTAGTAGGGGCCTGCCCACCGATTATAGCTCGATGATGGTGAAAATACTGTGATACCGTATATATATATTCTCTCCTCTCCTAACTAGAAGAAGACAATACTTGATTGAATATAAAATCTCTATAGGGAAGGATACTGTAACTTATGAGACTATGATAATGTACATAAGTTCAAGATATACGAACATCTCCTTATGTCTCCTTATCAAACACATGTAGTTACGAGATCATGCCAAAATGAAGGAAAGGTTTAGCATTAACATACCTTATCCGATTCTCTTGACAATACCTCTAACACACGTCAATTGCGACAACACCTAACGGCGGATCGAAGTAGAGGAAAATCCGTATGATATTCTTGAGAAAGATTGCACTGTACTCCCTTAAAATTGAAAAATCTCACGTTGCTAAGGTGCTAAGAAATCTAATTGGAATTTTTTTTTCAAGAGATTCACGTTAGTGCTACACGGATTTTTATTTCAAGAAATCTCGTTGGATTCACGTTGCTAAAGTTGGAATCCTTTTATGAATTGGTTGAAGATGTTATGAAAAATCCTCATGTTACTTAAGAATGGATGTATGATTCCCATGTTTTAAGACTTAAAATGGCTCTCTTTTAATAATGGATATGTGATTCATGTTCTTAAGACTTACCAAATCTCACACCTCTAATCTTGCCACATATATAATGACTTAAGAGTCACAATTATTGGGGTGGGTTCCTTCCACGTGGGGGAAAGTCTAATCTTATCTAATTCTTTAATTAATCACCCAATAATTCCTTAATTAACTATGTAATTTCCCATTTATCCAATAATTGACCAATTACCCACTAATTAAGAATTATCTCAAATTACTTAAAATACTACTCACTTTTAACACATTGTATACACTTTATAATTATGGTCATGTGGTATATTGTATGGAACTAGTCCATAAATACGGGGTATTATAGCTTGGACCGTATTTTATCCCAAATTGCCAAACTTCGACGAAACTCATTTCCTTCGATTTGCTTACCCTTTCTCCTTCACGAATTTACTTATCACGTATTTGAAATATCATAATGCTTATAATCTCCAAATAATCTTGTCCTTGAACTGAGGTCAATTATCTTACAACAATTTCACGTATAATACTATCGGGTGTAACATCGTCGTAATATAATACCACGGAGCGTAACATCATCGTAATGTAATATTGTAGGGCGTAATATCGACGTAATACTGCAGGGCGTAACATCATTCCCCCCGTTTGGAATATTCGTCCTCGAATGTTAACTAATTCACTTATCATTGTCATAACCCATAACTCTTGCGAATACTTTAATATTATCATTTCCATTTAGTCAACTATTTTTGAATAAATCCAAAGGCCATGGCATCCCCCCTTTAAGCCTCTTTCTCACACCACGACTTGTAGTCGGAATCCTTCTAATCTTGTAATTGTTGCTACCTTCTATCATGCATCCTGTACGACTCTAACTTTGTATGTACGCCTATGCTATGCTTCTCTCCTCCAGCTCTTAGCCAATCTCTAGGCCTTACTTTGTGATCATATACAAAATTATGCCAAGTTGTCCCTCTAGGCGCCATTAGCTTTACTACATCTAAGTAGGCCATACTATACCATAACTCTTATTTCGATTTATTGTTACTGAGGTATGCGACCAAACCCAACGTTACTCTCGGTGCTTATCCTATATGCATAAAGCTACGTCTTTTAACGTTTATTCATTACTGTTCATTTAAGACTGATGGCCTAATCTCATCTCGTACTTTGTATCTTTTATCCATCCATTATCGATTCACCTCAATGTTGATATACAATCTTCCATCGATAACTTGAAACTTCTTACGTAATACAATGCCACTAGGGCTTATGTTGCATCGAGGAACATTTGAAGTAATTTTCCTAATCCACTTAGGGGCGATACTGTACTTCAATAATCATATTTTATAGCATCCCAATGTGATTCACCTTATGTGGGTATTTTAATTCCGTACAATCCATGAAATCCTCTTCAAATCATTACTCAATCGAAGGCTCAACCATCATCCTTTAGCTATCACAATTACATCTTTATTATATTACTAGGGCCGCATTCCATCTCTTCCAAATACTACTAGTCTTAGATTCCTTTGAGTTCGTTCAGGATATACTGAGCTTTCTATAACTTAGAGAAGCCATCAGCTATCTTGTTTTCATGGGCTTAATACTGAGGACTCATCAGTTTCTCGTTATCTTCTCACTCACCATTTTTTGTCCTTACTCTTGTCTTCCTAAAACCTTGTCGCTCTATCATACTTTAGCTTGCGACCTACATATATCCATTCCTACTGCTCACAACCTTGCTTGCACCATAGATTTCCTTGTATTATTCTGGAACATCAAGAGAGACATCACATCATCTCTAACTCTTCTTTTTATTCCCTTAACTAGACCTCTCGATACCTAGAAACCATAGGCTGGAAGATATGCCACTGACGACGGCACTATCATTCCTGGGTACTGAATACCCACACTTCTAGCCTTCTATCCGTAGTATGGACTATTCACCATCTTATGCATTTGAGTATCTCGTACGTTGTTTACTTTTTCCTTAAAATATCACATCATATCTTATATCTCTTTCATGACCTCCCTTCCACATAGGTACAATTTACACCTACAACTTGAAGCTCTTATTATAACACTTGCACCTTTGGTGCATACACAATCCGGTGGGAGATTCATATTGACGTCTTATAAGGCCGGTGCTCTTCTAATTGGATTTATCATAGAGCCGTTATAGAATATGGTTATTGTACTATCTATCTTGTACCTCTGATATTAAGAGTGATTCTGCTATGTCCCCAATCATGATTCCGATAATTTTTTGGGTCCAATAATCAGACTCCTGATTTCTTTGGTTGATGTAATTTTTTAGTTTCCTCTTCCTTCTGATCAGCCTTCACATAGGCTTTAGCTATCTCCCAATCTATGGCTCACGGTATTAGTTATTACTTTAGCCTTTCATGGGCGCTATGGAATATCCATGATACAATCTTTTAACAATTCCCTCCTTTGTCTATGGCCTGGACTCAATTCTTTCTTTTAACTTATACCGGAGTCTTCTATGGCTGTATGAATTTCAACATATATGTCAGATGAATAATACTCCAGATTCTTAAGTGCATTCATTACGTAATTAACTCTGGATCATTGATCGAATAATTTCTTTCATTCCATCTCAACTTTCTTCAAACGTAAGAAATTACTTTTCCTGGTCTTTCTTCCCCCTTTTTGCGTGCATACTTAGCTTATCTTAGTGCCCACGCATATTGGAATTCCATACAACTCATATGTCTTGAATATCACTTCTGATTTTACTTCCCGTTAATTAGCCACGGTAGGTGCCATTTTCTTATGGAGTGCATATAATGTTGTTGTGAGACTGTTATTACATGACTATTTCCTCTTTAGGTCACTTTGCTTAGGTTGAAGCCTTCTTCCTTATTTCCTCAGCTAGTTTTTCATTGTAGTACTTAGGGAGATCTTCTGGCTCTTGTAAAGTTACAAGTTGGTTATATGTTTTACTCGACAGAATTTTTGATGTTCATACTCACATATAATTATCCTTAGTTACTTACCTTCAAGACCTTGTGCTTGTAGGGTTGCTTCTGAAATAATATTTTGACTATCTTCCCAGTGGCATTCTCTTTTATTTCATAACACTCATATGGTACCTTTAACTACCCAAACTCCTATCTGAATATTTCTCAAGGATCACGATGTCATATCTGCGAGACTGAATTCCTCATGTTGGGGTTTACTATGTTTGTCTTGCACGACCTATTGATTTGTTTGTATCCTCTTATTTAGCCATAACTAGGCTCTTCCTGAATCAACTACTAACTAATCATTGGCCCACTCTCATATCAACATCCCGCGTAATCTATCTTGAGTTACTTCATTTGTCTTAACTTATGTTCTCGTACTGGATCCTTATTTATAAATAACATCTCGGGCAGGAACCTTCACTTCCTCTACTTGATGTCGTGTTTGTATAATGTTATGGAATCTTTCTATCCGTAGGCTTTGAATAAGTGCAATTTCATACCTTTTTTTCTTCGCATTCTTCCTTTACCATTCCATAATTACTAGAACCACTTATTTCTGACTTAATGCTACATCACTCCATATTCCCTCCTTTAGGAAGGTGCTAAGATTTAGTGCTACAATGATCTACGTATAGATGCTTTACCTCTTTATCTTTGTCTTCTTTTCACATCATCGATGACCCTTACGCACCTTGCGGAAATCCTTCTGTACCAAGGATAACAAAATTTCTTATTCACGAGGGTGACACATAGTGTAACTGGCACATATAGGCCCTTAATCTTAACTTTTCTCCCATTGCTTGCTTTAGGGAAGCGTCCTCCTGAATGACCTTTAAGGGTTATTCTTCTATTGTCCATTCTACTATCACTGGAATACGATCTGAAATTCTCATGATGTCGACCATTATCAAATCACTCAGTCCCTAATTCATGTTTAGTTTATCTTGTTCATCAGTCAATACTGATTTCTATTATTCTGGGGTCTAACTTTTCCTTCTGGTAGTCGCGTTGGATTCACAGACTTATTTCTCGAAATGAGGATATGACTTTATGGACTATACTCATTTGTTGTCTCAAGGCATTTCACCTCTCGTCTTTTTCTTCACGGCTATAGACTCGGTGATACTGTCATCTACCGTTGTCATCCATGTATCACTTCTCACTCATAATGCTTCATTATCTATCTTTTTATTTCCTTGCTAATATTTTTGTCTATCACTTTATTCTTAAAATTCAACAAGACATTCTTTTGCTTTTAGCTCCCCTTGCTCCGTCCCGTGTCTCTTCTAGTTACCTAACATTCTCGCTCTACTAGGGACGGGAGCCATACTTAGGTAGTATTTATCCCTTCCAGGATTCCACTACCTATCTTTGTAGTACTCATATCCAGATGTACCATTTTAGAGTGCACTATCTAGGTGTCTCACAAGGAGATCTACAAGCACATTTGCAATATCCTTCGGAAATGTCAACTAACACAAACGATCCATTCACCATTTTGGGCCCAGCTGGATCCTAATACCCCGTCCTTCTCTTAAACTACACCTGTTAGCTCCCATAGAGCATAATTGAGATGGGTGTGATCAATTGTATATATCTTTGTTACTGTTGAAGGTACTCAAAAGGCTTATATTCCTCTGTCTGAATTATAAATACCGATAATCTTCATTAACTGGGCGCCTCGTACCCTTCTTCACCTTGTTTCTTTTACTTGTTGAAACTTGTATCTACCTTCTGAATCTCTTATTGCTTTTCACTATATGGGTGAATTGATATTC
This sequence comes from Nicotiana paniculata, assembly GCA_005239505.1. Taxonomy (NCBI): domain Eukaryota; kingdom Viridiplantae; phylum Streptophyta; class Magnoliopsida; order Solanales; family Solanaceae; genus Nicotiana; species Nicotiana paniculata. The sequence continues at coordinate 131,324 of ML315257.1, forward strand.
TTGCCTTAAGGCTCCTTATCAAAGAGGCTTAGACGTCTTAGTACACACATGTTCTGCTGAAGACCTTATATTTACTCATCAGAATCATGAGGAAAAATCGAGTTCCTCTGACTCAACTTTTCCACAGCCAACTCTCTTTGTAGATGAAGGTATTGCCTTACTACAAATATAATAGAAGTTAGGAGTTTGAATTCATATAAGTGAGCTCTACTACACGATATAGAGTAAGAAGAAAGAGTGACAGTCCTAAATGCCCTGTAACCTCCTGCTTATAAGTGTGGTGCACAACACATCAATAAACGAAACTCTACTAGACACGGCTTGTAAACTCTCTAGGACAGAACTGCTCTGATACCACTTTTGTCACGACCCAAACCGACGGGCCGCGACGGCCACCCAGTACCTTACTCAACCGATGCCACGACCCATTTACGGAGTCGTGATGACGCCTGTTGTGGAACCAGGCAAGCCACCCATTTTATCTAACTAAATACAATTTCCCATAGAATGCCCCTTTTAACAAATTCTGAAATCAATACTACTACTACTACTACTACTACTACTACTACTACTACTACTACTACTACTAATAATAATAATAATAATAATAATAATAATAATAATAATAATAATAATAATAAATCTAATATTTTGGGAAAACCGGTTTATAAAATTCAAAATACCAAATCCTACTAATCCCGCATCCAGTGTCACACAGTCATGAGCTGCTAGTACTTATACAATAAAAAGAAATGACTAACATAGTCTAAAAATAAATACGGCAGGTAGAAAGGAAAGAGAAGACGAGATCACGGTCGCCAACTGCTACCTCGTCAACTCTGATGAAACTGACGTGCTCCCTGACCCGAGCTGAACTCCTCTGTACCTGGATCTGCACACAAGGTGCAGGGGGTAAAGTGAGTACACCAACTCAGTAGTAACGAAACCAAAATATGGGCTGAGAGGTAGTGACATACTAAAACCTCCGACAATTCAAACAAGAGTATATAAATTGGACATGACAGTAATATATCAGGAAATAAATACGATGTGTCAAGATATGTCTGTAACTCTGGATACTAGCATAAATGCATATAGAACCATGAATGATGTGTACTTATTAATCAAACTCTCATAAGGTGGTCCACTTAGTACTGGAATACGGCCTTTAGGCCCAGGGAAGTCCATCCCGGTTATTACATAACACAAGTGACACAACCACTAAGTACTGAGGAAAAAGGTTGATCCAGTCCCCGCAGAGAAATCCATCTCCGGAACATAATGACCACGGAGAAATCCATCTCCGGAACATAATAACCACGGAGAAATCTATCTCCGGAATATCTGTGTGCTCACTGGGGGTGTATAGACTCCAGAGGGGCTCCTTCCAGCCCAAGCGCTATATCAAGCCAACGAAGGCATGATTTCAGGATCGCTGCGGTGTGCAGTACGACCTCATAACTACCTCAAAACCAGGCTCCAGGCCTCGCTCAGTCAGTGCCTGCCAGTCTCACTTAGAATGCTCTAACATATGCAATGCAGCCGAAACCAATGATAATATAAAATAACTAGCAACTTACGAGACTGAGGAATAAAACATATACTATAACAGGACCGAGTACATGAAAGCAATAATCACAGATAGATACAGCAATAATCGACCATTCTGGTCTAAACACATCAGCGTGCAGCCTTAACATTTATACTTAGCTTGAATTCTATTCCGTTCAAGGTAATTGCCACCTTCACAGTACAATATCAATCTGAAAAATCTAGTAGACAGTGCCATGGGATGAGCCAGGCTACAAAATATTCGGTAAATGCGCATGCTCGTCACTTGGCAAGTGCGTCACCTTAATTAACAGCAAATACCAAATAGTTTGGGGTTTCGGACCCTCAGTTCCAAGTTTGGAAGCATTACTTACCTCAAAACCGGCTAATACACTACTCCGCAGTGCCCTTGCCTATAAATTCGGCCTCCGAGTGCTCCAAATCTACTAACATTCAGACGTATATCATTATAATATGCTAAGGAACAAATCCCAATCGAAATGTATCAAAATACTCAAAAATCCCGAAATTGGTCAAAACCCAACCCCCGGGCCCACATCCTAAAATTCAGAAATTTTTATACCAACCTGTTCTTCGTCATCTCACGAGTCCGTACATATAAAAAACACTAAATTCGGAGTCCAAATGACCCCTCAAATCACCATTTTAAATATTCTAAATCCCAAGCCCTAATCACCCAATTTACACAGATTTTCTCCTAATTTCCACCATAATTCCGACCTTTAATCACATATAAACGAGTTTAGCGTCAAAAAATCTTACCTTGGTGAAGAACTATCGAATTCCCTCTTTAAAAACCCTTCAAAAGCTTCAAACCCGGATGAAATATTGAGAAAGATGGCTAAAATTCGCGAAGGCTGGTTTTTATACCTTCTGTCCAGTGATTTCGCACATGCGATCACTTACTCGCGCCTGCGGCTTCGCAGGTGCAATGCTCCTTCCGCGCCTGCGACATCGCAGGTGCAACAAATTCCTCGCTCCTTCGGAAATCCCCTTACTTAGCCAATTTCCGCACCTGCGGTGCCTCGCCCGCTCCTGCGGCTCCCCATCCGCAGGTGCGAAATACCAGTAATAGAACTCAGAAGTGACAAAAATCATTCCAACTCCCCGGTTACCATCTGTAACCATCCCGAGCCCCTCGGGGCCCCAACCAAACATACAAACATCTCATATAAGATCATTCAAACTTAGTTACACTCTCAAAACACTAAAAATAACATCAAAACACCAGAATCACATCAAATTCAAGCCTAAGAACTTTGAAATTTCCAAAATCCTCCAACGATGCCGAAACTACCCAAAACAACTCCGATTAACCTGAAATTTTGCAGACATATCCAAAATGACATTACGACCCTGTTCCAACTGTTGGAATTTCATTCCGACCCCGATAGCCTATTTTCCACTGCCGACCGGAAATCGCCAAAAACTAACTTTCGCCAATTCAAGCCTAATTCTACACCGGACATCACAAAAATATTCCGAACACATTCCTAAGTCCCAAATCATCTAGAGAAACTATCCGAGCCATAAAATCTGCATTCTGAGTTCGTTCCCCAATGAGTCAACTCTCGGTTGACCTTTCTCATTATAAGGCTATCTTTTAAGGACTAAGTTACTGAATTCTCATTTAACCATTCTGATTTCAAGCCTATCGACTCTAACACATCAATAATAGAATAACCCACTTATGACAAGTCAATAACAACGATTATAATGCATGTTTTACGTAACGACGAACCGGTTCGTTACATTCTCCCCCTCTTTAACAAACGTTCGTCCTCGAACGGGTCTAGAAACATACCTGGAGTCTCAAACAAGTGAGGATATTTTCTCTGCATCTCCCGCTCGGTCTCCCAATTAGCCTCCTCCACTGGCTGACCTCTCCACTGCACCTTCACTAAAGCTATCTCCTTTGACCTCAACTTTCTGACCTCGCGAACCAAAATAGCCACTGACTCTACCTCATAAGACATATCATCCTCGAGCTGAACTGTGCCGAAGTCCAACACATGAGACGGGTCACCAACATATTTTCTGAGCATCAACACATGGAATACCGGATGAACACTCGATAGACTGGGTGGCAAGGCAAGTCTATAAGCCACCTCTCCAACCTTCTGAAGCACCTCGAAGGGGCCAATAAACCGCGGACTTAGCTTTCCTCTATTTCCGAACCTCATAACACCCTTCATGGGTGATACCTTCAGCAGTACCTTATCCCCTTCCATAAAAGACACATCCCGAATCTTCCGGTCCACATAACTCTTCTGCCTAGACTGCGTCGTGCGAAGTCGCTCCTGAATCAACTTCACCTTCTCCAACGCATCCTGAATTAAATCTGTGCCCAATAACTTAGCCTCACCAGGCTCAAACCAACCAACCGGTGATCTACACCTCCTACCATATAAAGCCTCATGCGGGGCCCTCTGAATACTGGACTGATAGCTGTTGTTATATGCAAACTCCGCTAGTGGCAGGAACTGATCCCATGAACCACCAAAATAAATCACACAAGCCCGTAACATGTCCTCCAGAATCTGAATAGCCCTTTCCGACTGCCCGTCGGTCTGAGGATGAAATGCAGTGCTCAACTTAACCTCAGTACCCATACCTCTCTGTACGGCCCTCCACAATTGAGATGTGAACTGAGTACCCTTGTCAGTAATAATAGAAACCGGAACTCTATGCAATCGGACAATCTCCTTAATGTAAATACCAGCTAACCGCTCTGAAGTATAAGGAGTGCTGATAGGAATGAAGTGCGCGGACTTGGTCAATCGATCCACAATGACCTAAATAGCATCAAAACTCTTCGAAGTTCGTGGAAGCCCAACTACAAAGTCCATGGTGACCCGCTCCTAAACCTCTGAAGTAATCCACCTGGTCTCTGGTGCTCATAATTGACCTGCTGGAAGTTGAGACATCATTCTACATACTCAACAATATCTCTCTTCATCCGCCTCCACCAATACTGCTACCTTAGATCCTGGTACATCTTCGCAGCACCTGGATGAATAGGATACATGAACTGTGAGCCTCTGCTAATATTAACTCCCGAATACCATCCACATTGGGCACGCAAATACGTCCCTGCATCCTCATAACCCCGTCATCATGGATAGTCACATCCCCGGGCATCACCCCGACGAACTCTATCCTGAAGAACTAACAAGTGGCGGTCATAATATTGTCGTGCCTTAATCTGATCAAATAAAGAAGAACGGGAAGCCATGCTAGCTACCACTCGCGGAGGGTCTGACAAATCCAATCTCACCAACTATCCCGCTAAGGCCTGAACCTCAAGTTCTAACGGTCGCTCTGCTACTGAAAGGTAAGCTAGGCTCCCCAAACTCTCGGCTCTACGGCTCAAGGCATCGGCCACTACATTGGCCTTTCCCGGGTGATACAGAATAGTTAAGTCATTGTCCTTAAGAAGCTCTAACCATCTCCTCTGGCGCAAATTCAAGTCCTTCTGCCTTAGCAGATACTGCAAGCTACGATGGTCAGTGAAGATCTCACACTATACCCCATACAGGTAATGCCGCCAAATCTTTAAGGCGTGAACAATGGCAGCTAACTTAAGATCGTGCACCGGATAATTCTTCTCGTGCACCTTCAACTGTCTGGACGCGTAGGCAATCACCCTACCATCCTACATCAACACCGCTCCCAATCCAACTCTAGAAGCAACACAATAGACTGTGTAAGAACCCGAACCTGTAGGCAATACCAATACTGGATCTGTAGTCAATGCTGACTTGAGCTTCTGAAATCTCTCTTCGCACTCATCGGACCATCTGAATAGAGCACCCTTCTGGGTCAATCTGGTCAAAGGTGAAGCAATATAAGAAAATCCCTCCATAAAGCGACGGTAATAACCCGCCAAACCCAAGAAACTCCTAATCTCCGTAGCTGAGGACGGTCTGGGCCAACTCTGCACCGCCTCTATCTTCTTCGGGTCCACCTGAATACCCTCACCAGACACTATGTGACCCAAGAAAGCTACCAAACCAAGACAAAACTCACATTTGGAGAACTTTGCATAAAGCTTCTACTCCCTCAATCTCTGCAACACAACCCTCAAATGTTGCGCGTGCTCCTCCTGGCTACGAGAGTACACCAGGATGTCATCAATGAACACGATAACAAATGAACCAAGGTAAGCCTGAAACACGCTGTTCATCAAATGCATGAATGTTGATGGGGCATTGGTCATCCCAAAATACATAACCAGAAACTCATACTGGCCATATCTGGTCCTAAAAGCAGTCTTCGAAATATCAGAATCCTGAATCTTCAGCTGATGGTACCCAGACCTCAAGTCAATCTTGGAGAACACTCTAGCTCCATGAAGCTGATCAAACAAGTCATCAATACGGGGCAAAGGATACCGGTTCTTCACCGTAACCTTGTTCAGCTACCTATAGTCAATGGAAATATGCATGGATCCATCCTTCTTCTTTACGAACAACACTGGTGCACCCCAAGGCAACACACTACGCCGAATGAACCCCTTATCTAGGAGTTCCTGAACTTGTTCCTTCAATTCCTTCAACTCTGCTGGGGCCATGCAGTAAGGAGGAGTAGAGATAGGCTGGGTCTCAGGAAATAGGTCGATACCAAAATCAATGTCCCTGTCAGGTGGCATGCCTGGCAGGTCTACTGGGAATACGTCCGGGAACTCACAGACCACGAAAACAGAATCAATGGAAGGAGTCTCACTACTAACATCCCTCACAAAGGCCATATAACACTCACACCCCTTCCCAGTCATACGATGAGCCTTCAGAAAGGAAATCACCCGGCTAGGCACGTACTCCACCGAACCTCTCCACTCAATCCTCGGCAATCCGGGCATCGCTAAGGTCACAGTCTTGGCGTGACAGTCGAGAACCGCATGGTATGGAGATAGCCAATCCACGCCTAAAATCACATCGAAGTCAACCATGCTAAGTAATAATAGATCTGCCCGGGCCTCCCGACCCCCAATAGATATGATACAAGACCGGTACACCTGGTTTACCACAACAGTATCCCCCACCGGAGTCGACACATGAACAACTGAAAACAAGGACTCACGGGGTGTATCCAAGAAATGTGCAAAGTATGAAGAAACATATGAATACGTAGAACCAAGATCAAATAATACTGCAGCATCCCGGTGACAGACTGAGATAATACCTGTAATCACTGTATCTGAAGCTATGGCATCTGGTCTGCCCGGAAGTGCGTAGAAACGGGCTTGTCCTCCACCTGACCGACCTCCCCCTCTGGGGCGGCCACTGCCTGACTAACCTCCACCCCTGGCTGCTTGAGCAGGTGGTGTAGAAACTGGTGCTGAAGCTGGGGGATGGTTCCTGTGCTGAAATGAACTACTAGAAAGGCGAGGAAAATACCTCTTGATGTGACCCGGATCCCCACACTCGAAACAACCTCTACCAGCAATTCACGATGGGGACTGAAGGGAACCCCTGGGACCTGGGTAGCTGCTAGGAGAACCATGTGATGAGGAACCCTGAACTGATGGTGGCCGAGATGAGCTCTGGGCTGGAAGTGCACTGAATGAGGAACGGTCCGGATGAGAGCTACGGGGACCGTGTCCTGATGAAGCACTACTATATGCTGGACGGGCTGGTGGAGGAGGCCTGAATGGTCTGCCTCTGCTGTGCCGAGACTGACCTCCCGAGTGATCACTATTATAATTACTAGAACCTCGAGGCCTCTTGGCCTCTCTCTCAACACGCTCCTGCCGGCGCACTGACTCAATCTCCCTGGCTACGTCAACTACCTCCTCAAAAGAAGCACCGGATACCCTCTCCTTGGTCAGAAAAACCCGTAGCTGGTAAGACAGACCATCAACAAATCTCTGAATCCTCTCCCTGTCTGTGGGAACTAGCCAGATGCCACGACGGGCTAACTCAGAGAACCTCATCTCATACTGCATCACGGTCATGTCTCCCTGACGCAACTGCTTGAACTCTCTGCGCAGCTCCTCTATACGAGACTGTGGTATATACTTTTCCAGAAAGATAATGGAGAACTGGTGCCATGTAAGGGGCGCTGCATTAGCGGGTCTACGCCTCTCATAGGCCTCCCACCAAGCGAGTGCAGCTCCCGAAAACTGGAATGTAGTGAATGGAACCCCGCTAGCCTCTAATATCCCTGCAGTACGTAGTATCCTCTGACACTTGTCCAAGAAAGCCTGGGCATCCTCGCCCTCTGTACCCCTAAGTCGGAGGCTGGAGTCTGCTGAACCTCTCCAACCTACGCTTCTCATCATTAGCTAAAGCTGGGACCACATAATCCTGTACCGAAGCAATCTGCTGCACAGGGGCTGCCCCAGGTGTCTGAATTCCCTGGGTGACCTGCTCAGGTGTCCGGGCAACTGGAGTCTGGATACCTCCCCCAGCCTGAGAAGTAGTAGCAGTAGTGGACATAACGACGGCATGTGCCAAGCTGGTGAACACCATCAAAATATGGGTTAGGGTCTCCTGAAGACCCGGAATCACAATGGGCACTGCTGGTGCCTGAGTCTGCCCCGCCGGAATCTCAGCTGCGGGGACCTGCTCCTGAGTAGCGGGAGGGTCCACAGGTGCTGCCCCGGCTGCTGTGCGGGCTGCACCCCTCCCTCTGCCACGGCCTCGACCACGACCTCGACCTCGGGCTGGTCCTGCTTGGATCTGGTCACCACTATCATTAGCACGAGTCCTCACCATCTGTGGGAGAATGAAAACAACAGTAGTTTAGTTTCAGAGTTCAACAGAGTCGCACGACAAAATTCAAAGAATGTGAAGTTTTTCCTAAAGGTTCTGCAGCCTCTCGAAGATAAGTACAGACGTCTCCGTACCGATCCGCAACTCTACTAAACCTGCTCATAACTGGTGAGACCTATTTAACCTAGCGCTCTGATACCAACTTGTCACGACCCATTTCCGGAGTCGTGATGGCGCCTGTTGTGGAACCAGGCAAGCCACCCATTTTATCTAACTAAATACAATTTCCCATAGAATACCCCTTTTAACAAATTCTGAAATCAATAATACTACTACAACAACTACTAATGCCGGTTTATAATAATAATAATAATAATAATAATAATAATAATAATAATAATAATAATAATAATAATAATAATAATAATAATAATAATAATAATAATAATAATAATAATAATAATAATAATAATAATAATAATAATAATAATAATAATAATACCAATATTTTGGGAAAACCGGTTTATAAAATTCAAAAGACCAAATACTACTAATCCCGCATCTAGTGTCACACAGTCATGAGCTGCTAGTACTTAATACAATCAAAAGAAATTACTAACATAGTCTGAAAATAAATACGACAGGTAGAAAGGAAAGAGAAGACAAGATCACGGTCGCCAGCTGCTACCTTGTCAACTCTGATGAAACTGACGTGCTCCCTGACCCGAGCTGAACTCCTTTGTACCTGGATCTGCACACAAGGTGCAGGGGGTAACGTGAGTACACCAACTCAGTAGTAACGAAACCAAACTACGGGCTGATAGGTAGTGACGGACTAAAACCTCTGACAATTCAAACAACAGTATATACATTGGACATGACAGTAATATATCAGGAAATAAATACGATGTGTCAAGATATGTCTGTAACTCAGCATACTAGCATAAATGCATATAGAACCATGAATGATGTGTACTCATTAATCAAGCTCTCATAAGGTGGTCCACTCAGTACTGGAATACGGACTTTAGGCCCAGGAAGTCCATCCCGGTTATTACATAACACAAGTGACACAGCCACTAAGTACTGAGGAAAAAGGCTGATCCAGCCCCCACGGAGAAATCCATCTCCAGAACATAATGACCACGGAGAAATCCATCTCCGAAACATAATAACCATGGAGAAATCAATCTTCAGATATCTGTGCGCTCACTGGGGGTGTATGGACTCCGAAGGGGCTCCTTCCAGCCCAAGCGCTATATCAAGCCAACGAAGGCATGATTTCAGGATCGCTTCGCTGTGCAATCTGACCTCATAACTGTCTCAAAACCAGGCTCCAGGCCTCGCTCAGTCAGTGTCTGCCAGTCTCACTTAGAATGCTCTAACATATGCAATGCAACCCAAACCAATGATAATATAAAATAACTAGCAACTTACGAGACTGAGGCATGAAATATATACTATAACAGGACCGAGTACATGAAAGCAATAACCACAGATAGAGACAACAATAATCGGCCATTCCGGTCTAAACACATCGGCATGAATCCTTAACATTTATACTTAGCATGAATTCTATTCCGTTCAAGGTAATTACCACCTTCACAGTACACAATATTAATCTGAAAAATCCATTGGACAGTGCCATGGGATGAGCCAGGCTACAAATATTCGGTAGACGCCCGCATGCCCGTCACTTGGCAAGTGCGTCACCTTAATTAACATCAAATATCAAATAGTTTGGGGTTTCGAACCCTCAGTTCCAAGTTTGGAAGCGTTACTTACCTCAAAACCGGCTAATACACTACTCCGCAGTGCCGTTGCCTCTAAATTTGGCCTCCGAGTGCTCCAAATCTACCAACATTCAGACGTATATCATTATAATATGCTAAGGAACAAATCCCAATCGAAATGTATCAAAATACTCAAAAATCCCGAAATTGGTCAAAACCTGACCCCCGGGTCCACGTCCCGAAATTCAGAAATTTTTAATACCAACCTGTTCTTCGTCATCTCACGAGTCCGTACATATAAAGAACACTAAATTCGAAGTCCAAATGACCCCTCAAATCACCATTTTAAATATTCTAAATCCCAAGCCCTAATCACCCAATTTACACAGAATTTCCCCTAATTTCCACCATAATTCCGACCGTAATCACATATAAACGAGTTTAGCGTCCAAAAATCTTACCTTGGTGAAGAACTATCGAATTCCCTCTTTAAAAACCCTTCAAAAGCTTCAAACCTGGATGAAATATTGAGAAAGATGGCTAAAATTCGCGAAGGCTGGTTTTTATACCTTTTGTCCAGTGATCTTGCACCTGCGATCACTTACTCTCGCCTGTGGCTTCGCAGGTGCGATGCTCCTTCCGCGCCTGCGACATCGCAGGTACGACAAATTCCTCGCTCCTGAGGAAATCCCCTTACTTAGCCAATTTCCGCACCTGCGGTGCCTCGCCCGCTCCTGCGGTACCACACCTGCGGCTCCCTATCCGCAGGTGCAAAAACACCAGTAACAGAACTCAACAGTGACAAAAATCATTCCAACTCCTCGGTGACCATCTGTAACCATCCCGAGCCCCTCGGGGCCACAATAAAACATACCAACACCTCATATAAAATCATTCAAACTTAGTTACACTCTCAAAACACTAAAAATAACATCAAAACACTAGAATCACATCAAATTCAAGCCTAAGAACTTTGAAATTTCCAAAATCCTCCAACGATGCAGAAACTACCCAAAACAACTTCGATTAACCTGAAATTTTGCAGACATATCCAAAATGACATTACGACCCTGTTCCAACTGTCAGAATTTCATTCCGACCCCGATAGCCTATTTTCCACTACCGACCGGAAATCGCCAAAAGTTAACTTTCGCCAATTCAAGCCTAATTCTACACCGGACATCACAAAAATATTCCGAACACATTCCTAAGTCCCGAATCACCTAGAGAAACTATCCGATCCATAAAATCTGCATTCCGAGGTCTTCCCCCAATAAGTCAACTCTCAATTGACTTTTCCCATTATAAGGTTATCTTTTAAGGACTAAGTTACTGAATTCTTATTTAACCATTCCGATTTCAAGCCTATCGACTCTAACACATCAATAATAGAATAACCCACCTATGACAAGTCAATAACAGCGATTATAATGCATGTTTTACGTAACAACGGACCGGGTCGTTACAACCGAGTACCAACGTAACATATCTTTCTTATTACATCATCATAGGTAAGTGGGCGAGAAGGGGTGTCATGAGATAACCAGAGTAAACATGAGGCAATACCCGACATAGAACGACCCAACCTGATATATAAACTCATACTTGTGACATACAGGCCTATAGGCCAATGTGATCCATTATATACTTAAAATATAGGCCGACAAGTCCATACAAGTATCCCTACACATGCCATCTGTCTATAGTCCTCTAAGAGTACATACTTATCATAAAGGTCGGGACAGGGCCTCGCCATACCAAACAATACACGTCTAAATCATGCTGACCAAACAAGCAACTCCGGAGCAAATGGAGCACACCAACATCTTTCGCGGAGCTGATAGCCTACTTGGAGGACTCTCGACCTGTCTATCGAGACTTGCGAGCATGAAACGCAGCATCCCCAGGCAAAAGGGACGTCAGTAGAAATAATGTATCGAGTATGTAAGGCAATAGAATAACTGAAAGCTGAAACTGAACTGATAATATAATAACTGAAAGTAACTGGGAATAAAATATAATTTCAAGATATGCCTACCTTCTGATACTGACTCAACTCTCTCAATATAGTAAGTAAAATAGTCGTCCGACCCAATAAGGCTCGGTATATATAACTGCTCTGCCGTAGTAGGATCTCTCATAGGCACTCGTCCATACTAGGCTCTGTATCTCAGCCAGCTGGGCTTGCTCATAGGCGCTCGTCCACAGTAAGCTCGGTATATAACTTACCATCTGATATGAGGTTGCTCAACAAGGTCCTGCCCACCGATTATAGCTCGATGGTGGTGAAAATACTGTGATACTATATATATATATATATATATATATATATATATATATATATATATATATATATATATATATATATATATATATATATATATACATACACACACACGCTCTGCTCTCCTGACTGGAAGAAGACAATACTTGATTGAATATAAAATCTCTATAAGGAAGGACACTGTAACTTATGAGACTATGATAATGTACATAAGTTCAAGAATACGAACATCTTATCATGTCTCATTATCAAACACATGTAGTTACAAGATCATGCGAAAATGAAGGAAAGGTTTAGCCTTAACATACCTGAGTCGATTCTCTTGAAAATCCCTCTAACACACGTCAATTACGATGAAGTAAGGGAATATCCGTATGATATTCTTGAGAAAGATTGCACTGTAGTCCCTTAAAATTGTAAAATCTCACGTTGCTAATGTGCTAAAAAATCTCGTTGGAATTTTTGTTTCAAGAGACTACGTTACTGCTACATGAATTTTTGTTTCAAGAAATCTCGTTGGATTCACGTTGCTAACATTGGAATCCTTTTATGAATTTGTTGGAGATGTTATGAAAAATGCTCACATTACTTAAGAATGGATGTATGATTACCATGTTCTTAAGACTTACAATGGCTCTCTTTTAATAAATGAATATATGACTCATGTTCTTAAGAGTTACAAAATATCACATCTCTAATCTTTCCACATATATAATGACTTAAGAGTCACAATTCTTGGGGTAGCTTGCTGACACGTGGGGGAGGGTCTAACCTTATCCAATTCTTTAATTAATCACCCAATAATTCATTAATTAACTAGGTAATTTCCCATTACCCAATAATTGACCAATTACCCACATAATGAAAAATTATCTCAAATTACTTAAAATACTACTCACTTTTAACACACTTTATACATCTTATAATCATAGCCATGTGGTACCTTGTATGTCACTAGTCCATAAATATAGTGTATTATATCTTGGACCGTATTTTATCCCAAATTGCCAAACTTCGACGAAACTCATTTCCTTCGATTTGCTTACCCTTTCTCCTTCACGAATTTACTCATCACGTGTTTGAAATAGCATATTGCTTATAATCATCAAATAATCTTGTCCTTGAACTGAGGTCAATTATCTTACAACAATTTCACGTATAATATTATAGGGTGTAACATCGTCGTAATATAATACTGCACAGCGTAAAATCATCGTAATGTAATACTGTACGGCGTAATATCGATGTAATACTGCGTGTCGTAACAAGCCTCGACTCAGTCAGAGAAGAAGAGAACGGACAAGGATGTTGACTACTGGATCCCTCGATCCTTCATAATCCTCAAGGATTCCGAGGCCACCAAATCGACAGTCGAAGAGCTGGAGCAAGTCATACTGATCGAGCATCTACCTGATCGAAAGGTATACCTGGGTACGAGGTTAACCCCCGAGCTGAGGGAAAAACTCATTAAATTCCTTATCGATAATATGAATTGTTTTTCTCTGTCCCACCTAGATATGACAGGGATCCCACCGAAGATTAGTATACATCGACTGAGCTTGGACCCGAAGTTTCACCCAGTAATGTCGCGCCCTTTTTCTCACAAAATCGGGTTTCGGCACGTGACAACTATTTAAAATGGGTATTAAAAGATTAGAGTCACCACCTAACGATTTTAAGGTGCGTTAGGGCACCTATTGTGTAAATAACTTTATTTAATTAGTCAACGCCCCCAAAGATCGAGTAAGGGCTCAAGTTACCTCAAAGAGAAGGTGTTAGGCACTCCTCGAGGTCCACAACTGTGGGTCCCGGCCGAACTTAAATTATGTGGATTAGGCTATGTGATCAAATAACCAAAGAGAATACGAAAATCAAAAGAATTTTATTACAAAAATCTTAATGCGAATATAGAAGTACAACTATTTTAATTCTACTAGAAAGAAAGAAGGAAAAAGAGAGGGGTGGGGGGAGGTCCTAAGTTTTTTAGCATAAAGGATCACCCCGTGCAAAATAAATAATATTTCGCAACTCCCTTGGGGTAGGGTGTTACTCATATTATTCAGCGGACACAAACTATCATCTCCTGCTACCCGGTTACTATGTTAAAGTTGTTTACCTAAAAGCTCTAATTCAATTCTAAGTCGTGCCCTACGCGTGCACTACCCGTCCCATGCCTATGGTCCAGGAGATTTTGTACTTCTATTTGGATGGTTCTAGACCTTACCTAGGCTGCTCAAAAATGAAAAGCTAAGAGACAGGAAAAAACACATAAGACTTCATGTAATGGCTGTTAGAGGCTCACATTAACCTCCACATTTAAACAGCAAATGCACGCAAACACATATGCAAATTAGGAGGTTTTCAAATTAAGAACCTTAGGCCTTATAGACATTATTTCTACGTGACTTTGAATTAAAGCATGCATGCCGTTTCAAATGCAAGATATTGCTCATAGACAGGATTATACAGTTGTTACAAGCTGGTTAGTGAACTCGCAAGTTTTAAGTTATTAACCTTATATGTGCTATTCCTAGGTGATCTACGCAGTTGAGTGTAACAAAATCTGCTAGGAGAAGTCCCAGAATTATTCATTGTCTCTAACAGTAGCGCACATAAAACAATGTTTGAGCGGTTTAGCTGTAACGACTCGACCGGTTGTTTTGATCTCTAGCGCGTCGTTCAATGGTTTAAAGTTGTGAGCCGATCCATTTAAGGTATTATGACCCGTGGGCGTGCTCGGAATTTGATTTCGGGAAGTTTAGAGTTGATCTGGAAAGAAAATTCTCATTTCAGAAGCCTTAAGTTGGAAGAATCAACTAATATTTCAATCTTGAGTAAATGACCTCCGAATCAGGATTTGAAGGTTCCTACAGGTTCGTATGATGATTTCGGACTTGGGTGTATGTCCGGATCAGATTTTGGATAACCCGGGAGCGTTTCGACGCATATTGTGGAAGTCAGCATTTTTGAAGAAATTTCCTTAGTTTGGCCTAAAGCGCATTTCAGTGATGTTGATGTCCGCTTGGGATTACGAGTCTAAGAATAGCTTCGTATGATGATTCTGGAGTTGGGAGAACGGTCGGAAGTGAATTGGATATCCGTAGGTCATTTTGGAATCATTTGGCTAAAGATAGAAATTTGAAGGTTTTTGAGAAATCCGACCGGAAGTGAATTTTGATATCAAGGTCGGAATGCAGTTCCGGAAGTTGGAGCAGGTCCGTAATGTCGAATATGACTTGTGTGCAAAATTTGGGGTCAATCAGACGTGATTTGATAGGTTTCAACATCGGATGTAGAAGTTGGGAATTTCTAAATTCATAAAGTTGGGAATTGGGTGCGATTCGTGGTTTCGATGTGATTTGAGGCCTCGAGCAAGTCCGCATTATGTTTTGGAACATGGTGGTATAATTGGACGGGGTCACAGGGGCCTCGGGTGAATTCCTGGTGGTTAACGGATATATATTTGAAGTTGAAGAAAGCTGAAGGTTGTTGTCATCTGGTGTGACCGCACCTGCGAGGATTTGGCCGCAGGTGCAGCTAAGGGCGCCGCAGGTGTGAAATTGGGCTAGAGCCAAGGAGGTCGCAGGTGCGGGAGATTTGGGCGCACCTGCGGAAGCACAGGTGCGATAAGGGGACCGCAGGTGCGGAAATAGGCCTGGGCAGTTTGTTTTAAGATAGAATTTGGACATTTCTCCATCTATTCTCACATGCTATGGGAAATTTGGAGGAGCTTCAAGGAGAGGATTTCGTCAAGGATCGCAAGGTAAGTAATTTCTTCATGTTTTTGAATTTAATACAAGATTATTACATAGATTTGGTAGGGGAAATTGAGGAAAATTGAAAAATCTTAAAGAAACCTAGAAAATGGTAATTTGGAGTTTTAGCTACGAACTGAGCATGAATATTTGAGTAAATTGTATATTTGAGTTATTAACACTATGGGTAGAATATATCTTCGAGAAATTTTGGATTTCCGGGCATGTGGGCCTAAGGTCATTTGGTCATTTCACTGAGCGGAGTTGGGGCATTATATAATTTGGAATTGTTGCCAGTATTAGAATATATTTTCATTGATTTGTCGTTGTTCGGATAGTTTTGGGGCGATATGCGTCCGATGGAGTCGTCGGAAGGGCTTGGAAGCCGGTATTGGAATTTCGGAGCGAGGTAAGTCTCCTTTCTAACTTTGTGAGGGGAAATTGTCCCCCTAGGTGAACTAATTAAGCATATGTTACTATCTGCGGGGGCTACGCTCGCACGAGGTGACGGGAGTCCGTGCGTAGCTATTATTATGCCATGTCCGGGTAGCCTAGGACCCACTAGCATGCCCTACCTGTTGTACCTGTGATCTTGTCCGTGATATTAGACTACTAATATAATTGAAATTATAATTGAATGACTAAAGAAGATTAGAGTTTATTTTCTTAAGCATCTAAAAAGAGAATTGATTTCCTTCGCGGGCAACTGTATTTCCGGATAAGGTTGTATTATTAAACATTATAAAACTTGGCAAGTGAATTTCGAAAAAGGATTTAAATACTATTTTGTGGTTTTTAAAAGAGAAATCGGTCATTTAATTGAGTATTTGTGTTCCCGATGTATTCAGGGTGGATTGTTGATTGTGCATGTCTGCATGTGATCGCTTCGCAATTTACATTGCGCGAGCGGAGTGTTATTTCCCCCACTCTCATGGGAGCGGGCCGTACGCCACGGCGAGATTGAAAGAAATATTATGGTTCGGGCCGTTCGACCCTCGGCAGTGCACAGAGATGATTATTATGATGGCTCAGGCCGGTTGTCCTTATCCCGTATGCGCATGCTAAATTGTTAAATGTTTTTCATGATTTTGAAGTGATAAGATATTTGGGGGAAAATAAAGAAGAAATTGTGGATTTATGATATTTGGGGGAAAAGAAAAAGGAAATTGTTTATTTAAGATATTTTGGAAAATATTGAGGAAGTGGTAACTGTTTGTTTATTCCCAGTATTTACTTGAATTTCAGTGCCTTATATGTATTGCTGGTTTGCTACCTTTACATGCCTACCGTGTTCATCTTATGTTGTTAATTAATTTGTTGGCCCTTAGTGAGTGTCTAATTCGACCTCTCGTCACTACCTCTCTGAGGTTAGGCGAGCGACTTACTGATTACACGTTGTTTTTTTGTACTCATGCTGCACTTGCTGTGTGTTTTATTGCACAGGTACTTTCATAGCAATGTGGAGGATTCGGGGACTTAGGCGAGCTGCATCATCCGGAGGTGATCCGCAGCTGACAGAGTCTCTCTCGTACTGTATTAATTATTTTTTTTAAAATTTCCTCGTCCAATTTGTACTTCGGACATGCTTTGTAATGATTGTATAAATTCTTAGAAATTGCTCATGTACTTGTGACACCGAGTTCTGGGATGTGTTGGGATATATCTGCTAAAGTGTAATATTTAAACTATTGTTTTACTTTACATATTTTATTTAGCTAAGATGTAATAAGGTGAAAAGAAATGATTTTTCATAAATGATAAACAGGAATTTATTTTGATTAATTAATGATTGGCTTGCCTGACACTGATGTCCGCCGCCATCACGACCTTATGGATTTTGGGTCGTGACATTAGCATTAACCAATTATGGCGATCAATTATTCCTATAGGCAGGATCTCTAACACATAGTACTTAAAGCTTATTTTATTTTCATATCTTAATCCTATAGGCATATTTCTAGGTGAACAACGCCAAGTGGATTACTTATAGGCAGGATTTCTAATAAACAATGTGAATTGAAAGAAAAATCAGTGACAACTAGTTCCTATAGGCAGATTTTTTAATTGCACATGGAAGTAAACATAATTGCAACATTTTCTATTCGTGTTTGCTTGCAGGAATTGTGTGTGTGTGTGCTCCCCCTAACGACATGGTTTCTATAGTGCACATAGTGATTGAATTACACATATAACAAAATCACCAAGTACTATAGGAATATTACCTACCCATTTTTGCATGCAAATATTAAAATCTACCCATTTCACATTTTTAATAATACCCTAATCGTTTATACAAAAGTTACTACAGGCCCAATAATGAGTAAGATCAAAATGTTATACAGACAATGACAATAAGCCTACAACATGCCCAAATAAAATGCCCATCACTGTCTGGGCCTTCAGTAATTCTCACACAGCATACCCAGGCCTCTAATAAAGAGCCATATTTAACACACGACCCCAAAATCCATAAAGGAGACCAAAGTCAATTTATTTGACCACATTACCCACTATTACACCATTTAAATCAACCAACTCAGATATACAACAGATAATAGAAGGGAAAAAGTTGAATAAGGGTAGTTTAAGTTTCAGAGAATGACTCAGGACCCAAGTCCTAGTGTGTCAGAGTTCACAAGGGCCTCAAATGGACGCCGAGCAGTGCTCATACTAGGGAGGGCAGTAATAAAGCCTAGGTAGCCTTGGCTTTCGGCCGGCTAAGAATGAGAACTCAAGAGAGCACAGGTGACAAGTGAAGGAGAGTGAACCAAGGTTGAGAGACAAGAACTGAGGGATACAGACAGTCAAGTTGATCATATAGAGCAGATAATCGAATAGGTCATAGGGTTTAAGAACAAACTTAGCAAAGATGTATAAAACCGATTAAGGGAAGAACATCTTTGCAAGATTGGTGAAAAGTATCATACACAGATTCATAATACAAAAAAAAAGGTCCAAATTATGCTAAGTGTAGGTCCTAGTATTACCAGATAGTCATGTTAATTTGGTAGCAGAACAACATTTAGACATGATAGGGAAGCTCATTATGACAATTACTGGTTAATCAAGGGAGCCAAATAACATGCTAAAGGGCATATCGATAGAGAACTAGTCATGGTTGATAAAAAAAAAATCTTGACACAGGATTAAAACATGCTACATAGGCAAGATACCACCATAGAAATTCAGAATATGATATGAAGATAGACTTGTGCCATATAGTAAATGTAAACATTCTTGTTTTGAACACAATTGACTAGTTAACTAAAGAAAGTAAAAATTATGCAGGTAAAGCATGTTCAATAACAACATTGACAGCCTTAAGAAATATTAGACACCAAAGAGATACTAACAAGTGCAAAGGTCCCAAATAGCAGTAATTCGAAATACATTGGCTAAACGGACTTGAAAAGAATCTAATTTACTCAAATCGGGTTTAGGCATGTTTCAAACTATCAACATTATGAAGTTAAAGGTTAAAGAGATCTAAAATTGAAGTAAAGAAAACATAATTACACACAAGAACAACCCAGAAAACACATTAAGCTATGCAGTTCAGAATTGAAAACATATGCAAATTGTAGATACATAGGAATGAAATTGCAAAAGTCCAGTAATTCACCAGTTTACGAATAACAGTAAATACAAAATTTCACAAGAACCTAGAATCCCAATGCTTCAAAGTTCCCAAGAGCTTCGAAGAACTCCGGGCAATGCTTACACCAAGAGAAGGTTGAAAACAAGGTCTTACTGGCCTTGGCTTTCAACTGGCCAAAATAAAATACAGAACAAGAGAATAGCAACAACCCCAATTTTTTAGTGAAGAATATCTTGATTAAAGTTTATACCAAAAAGGGAAATGGAGGGTTTATATAGCAGTAAAGATTGAACAGACACACAAAGAAACGAAATAAATCAAACAACAAATAAGGAACAATTTAGGAGAGAAATATGGTAAACCCTAGTTTTTTTAGGGAAAATGTAAATCAATAGAAATCTAAATGAAATCAGACTCACATAATATGGTATTGAATGTATGTAGACGAAACAATACTCAAAATCAAAGATTCGAACCCTTTTGGTTCGATTTCAAAAGTTATTGCTTGCCATGTTTAGGCAAGCACTTAGGTAACACCACAAACGGACAACCAGTACCAAAAGGATTCAAATATGGCAAGAGAATAGTAGTCGAATCCCATTATCAGTAGGATTAGGAGAGAGATTAGGGGAGGCGGCTAGGGTTTAGTGAAGAGGAGAGGAGTGACAGAGAGAATAGAGGCGACGGTCTTTACGAAATGGGGTTAGGGTTAGGTTTTAGGGATATAAGGAAAGGGAGTGGGGTTGTGGACCGTTGATCGCTTTTGATCAACGGTCGAGAGTAAAAACAAGTTGGGTCGAGTTTTGGACTGGTCAGGGTCGTTTGGTGTTGCACTTGAGGATTGGGCCAGGGATTTGGGTCTGCTTGGTCCGAAAAATAACTCAAAAATTGGGCCATCTTTTAAATGGGAGATTAAAGAGAAATAATTTAATAAAATGGTTAAGTAAATATATAAAAATGCTATTTATGAAAATTAATACTTTAAACAATGATAGAAGATTATAAAAAATGAAAAAAAATATTATTTTGACCTTGAACGAAATGATAAACGCAATAAAATGCAAAATATAGGCTATTATTGCAAGTTTGTGCAAATAGCCTAAAAATACTATTGTAATTATATAAAATAAAGTTAAAGTATTTAAAATATGTATTAGGGATGCAAATTATAATTTTAAGTAATTAAGTCGTCACAAAATAATTGTAAGGAGCACTTAATAGATATTCAAGTAATTTAAATGTAAGAAAAAATTAATTTTAAAGCTCTAAAATTATGGGAAATTGTAAAAAATGCTTGTAAACTATATAACGACCCAAAAATGACATTTTGAAAGTATATATATTGTTTGAGAAAATATGTGGGGAAAATTAGGTATCAACAAGTAAAACAAAAGAGAAGGCCCAGTCCGAGGTAAAACATGCATTTATCAAGGACGAGGTAACCCAACTTCTAAAATAGGATCCATTCGGGAGGTAAAATATCCTGAATGGTTAGTGAAGTAGTTGTAGTTGCTAAAAAAGGGAATAAACATAGAATGTGCGTAGAATATAAAGATTTAAACAAAGCATGTCCTAAAGACTCCTTTCCTCTGCCGAATATCGATCGCATCATCGATTCCACGGCCGACCTCGAGATCCTTAGTTATCTCGATGCCTACTCTGGGTACAATCAAATACAGATGAACCCGGGGCATCAAGAAAAGACTTCGTTCATCACTAAGTACAACACCTATTGTTATAATGTAATGCCATTTGGACTAAAAAAGCTGGTGCTACTTATCAACAACTAGTAAATTGAATGTTCAAAGAACAAATAGGTAAATCAATGGAGGTTTATACTGACAATATGATAGTTAATTCCCTGTGAGCAGAGGACCATTTGAAGCATTTCCAGGAGATCTTCGATATACTTAGGAAATACAACATGAAGCTCAACCCAGAGAAATGTGCATTTGGGGTCAGTTCGGGAAAGTTCCTCGGCTTTATGGTATAAAATTGGGGAATCAAGATCAACCCCGATAAAATCAAGGCAATCAAAGACATCACAGTCGTGACAATGTTAAGGCCGTACAAAGATTGACAGGGTGCATAGCCTCCCTAGGCCGAATCATCTTGAGGTCTTCAGATAGAAGTCACCGGTTCTTTTCACTGCTCAAAAATAAGAACAATTTTTCATGGACCCCGGAATGCCAACAAGAACTGGAAGAATTAAAGCGGTACCTCTCGAGCCCGCCACTGCTTCATACTTCGAAAGCGGACGAGCTACTCTACTACTACTTAGCAGTCTCGGAAATCACGGTAAGTGGTGTCCTAGTTCGAGAAGATAAAGGTACGCAATTTCCTATTTACTATGTCAGTCGAACTTTAGGTGAGGTCGAAACCCGGTACCCACACTTAGAAAAATTAGCGCTTGCCCGAATAAGCGTCTCTAGGAAATTAAAACCATATTTTCAATGTCACCCAATTTGTGTGGTGACTACTTATCCTCTTCACAATATTTTTCATAAGCTCGAGATCTCAGGCCGATTGGCCAAATGCGCCGTCGAGATTTGTGGGTAAGATATGCGTATCAACCCTGAACGACCATCAAATCTCAAATATTAGCAGACTTCGTGGCCGACTTTATGCCAGCCCTCGTACCCCAGGTCGAAAAAAAACTATTATTAAAATCGGGTACATCATCGGGGGTATGGACCCTCTTCACAGACGGCGCTTCGAACGTGAAGGGGTCCGGGCTAGGAATCATTTTGAATCCGCCCACAGGTAATACAATTAGAGAATCTATTAAAATTTCCAAGTTAACTAACAACGAGGCCGAGTATGAGGCCATGATTCCAGGTCTCGAGCTAGCTAAGAGTTTGGGAGCAGAGGTCATCGAGGCCAAATGTGACTTCCTACTTGTGGTAAACCAAGTCAACAAAACTTTTGAGGTTCGTGAAGATTGAATGCAAGAGGTACTTGGAAAAAATACATGTGTCTCTACATCGGTTTAAAAAATGGACCCTATAGCATGTACCTAAAGAACAAATCAGCGAGGCCGATGCCCTTGCAAATTTGGGGTCATCAGTCGAAGACGATGATATTAGCTCGGAGACTGTCATACAACTTTCGAGGTCATTAATCGAAGAAGACCACGCCAAAATAAAATCCACAAGTCTGACATGAGGTTGGAGGAATAAATATATCGAGTACCTAAAGAACGAGAAGCCTCCATCGGATCCGAAGGGATCAAGGACTCTACGTACGAAGGCCGCACCGTTCCCTTTGCCGAAGATGGAACACTGCATAGAAGGATGTTTGATGGACAATTGGAAATATGTTTGGGTCCAGGAGATACCGACTACGTCCTATGGGAAACTCCAAATCATTGGTTCACAAAGTCATTAGAACAGTATACTATAGGGCCAATATGGAAAAGGATACTAAAGAATTCATTTGAAAGTGCGAAAAATGTCAAACATATGTGCCGATGATCCACCAATCCCGAGAGAAACTCCATTTAGTCCTATCCCCATGTGTTGAATCACAGGCCTTCGAGAAAGCCAGCGAAAAAGAAGTCATAGACTTCATCTAGGACCATATTATATGCCGATTCGGGATGCCTGCAGAGATCGTATGCGACAATGGAAATCAATTCGTCGGCAGCAAAGTGACAAAGTTTCTCGAAGACCCCAAAATAAAAAGAATCTTGCCAACGTCATATCATCCTAGTGGGAACAGATAGGCCGAATTGACAAAAAAGACCATCATTCAAAATCTAAAGAAAAGATTGAACGATGCTAAGGTAAAATGGAGAGAAATATTTCCCAAGGTCGTTTGGGCGTATGGAAAAACGTCAAAATCTAGTACGGGGGCAACACCATTCTCTTTAGTCTATGGTGCCGAAGCTCTGATCCTGGTCGAAGTCGGGGAACCTAACTTTTGGTTTCGGTATGCAACGGAAGAGTCAAATCATGAGGCTATGAATGCAACTCTCGAATTTCTAGATAAAAAATGGGAAAGCCGCCCTCATTCGAATGTCCGCACAGAAACAACGGATCGAAAGATATTACAACCGAAGAACCAATCTTTGACACTTTAAAATCGGGGACTTAGTTCTGAGAAAGGTCACCCTCAATACTCGAGACCCAAGCGAAGGAAAACTTGGCCTGAATTGGGAGAGGCCGTATCAGTTCCTCGATATCGTCAGAAAAGGATCCTACAAACTTGGCACGATGAACGACGAACAATTACCCAACAATTGGAACATATCACTCCTCAAACGATATTACTGTTAAGGTACGACCTTCTCCATTTCATTTATATTTTATACTAACCAGCTGCAGGTGTTCAATCGAAAACATCGAAGGTTTCTTCAAACACAAAGTCCTTAGGTCTGAAAGCACACGTTGCACTCTTGTTCCCTTAGACCGGGTTTTTTCCCAAATGGGTTTTTTTGGCGAGGTTTTTAACGAGGAAACCATTGTTCGTGCTAACTTAGAGCAATTCAGTAGTATCCAAGGATTCTTTACAATCAACCTCGAATACTGGGGGCATCACCCTCGGATGATTACAAGGAAAGTATTTTGTGTCAACAGGGTCCCGATAGGGGCCAAACGGTCGAATGAACTGTGTCCATGTAGATTACTCGATCCCTAATGGAAAAACATGTAGCATGTATAATCTATTGAAAGAAGTATTTTTCCTTGCCAGATATTCCATGCCTTAGAGAAATTTTTACTTTACAATTTCATACATGTGATCTATTATGGAAACTGGCTTAAGGGCCAATCACAACTAAGTTCAAACAATCGACCCTGCACTCGGGGACTGCCATCCAAAAAATTGACATGGTCGAATTACTAAAATCTCGAGATCGTAAGACCTTAAAAAGGCAACCCTCCATTTTATAGGCCAATGCCACCCCAAGTTAAAACGGGAAACAAACTCAAGAGGCAAATCCCAAGTTAAAGGCTACGACCAAACTAACACGGTTAAGAGACGTCCAAATTTCGTAATAAAAGCAGGCCTTTGAATACTTTTATAATCGGGTTAAAAAGTCTACCCTCAGCAAAATGACAAAAATATTTTGATAACATCAACCCTCGAAAATCCCTAAGGAGTATCGAATTGTTCAAACCTTCGAACAATTTTGTGCTAAGGCATAACAAAGCAAAAGGTTTCGATAACACCAACCCTCGAAAAACCTAATGGGTATAGAAAGTCATCCTCACTCAACTAAAACATAAGGCTCATCCTACTTCGAGTTCGAGCAAGTACTCACTCGATTATAAAGACTACACTAGTCAGACCTCGATCAGATTGCCTAAAGCTTCGAACTTGTGAATAAAATTTTCGTAAGGCATGAATGAAACACAAGGCAGGAATCGAAATAAAAACAAGTCAGATAAAAAAGAGGTCTTTTATATATATAAAGATATTTACAAGGAGCGATCAGGGTCCTACACAAAAGATCAAAAAGAAAACCTAAGGTTCCTAACTATTCTCGGGGGAAGCTTCTTCTCCATTGGGGTCCTCCTCATTCTCGGGCCCGCTCTTGATCCCTTCATCATCATCATCATCATCATCATCGGAGGCCAGTGCCCTAGCATCGGCTTCATGCTCTTTAGCATTTATTATCTCATCAATGAGATTGCAACCTCGAGCATGGATCTCCTCAAGGGCTTCCCTCTGAGATTGGCATTTGGCGAGTTCAACGAGCCAATTTTCTTGAGTCTGAGCTGTCTCGGAAGTCTCTCTCACTTGGTCTTGAGCTGCTTCAGCATCATACCGGTAGACATCCACGATCACCTTGGCATCGACCTTAGCCTTTTTCGTCTCGGATTTGGCCTTTGCAAGTTCGGTGGCCAATCGAGCCTTGAGCTCCTATATTTTCTTTGCCTGATATGAGCTCTTATCCTTCATGCCTCGAAGTTGACTTTCGATCGATGACAATTGGGCTCGAGTAGCCTCTTTCTCTACAGCAAAGCGGTCCATATTTTCTATCTATGCCTTCATCATATTGACCTCCTATCGAAACTGATCAATCCTCTCGACCTTATGCTGAACCATTGAGATTGAAGTATTAGACACCGTGCCCGAATCGAGTTCATGAGATTTTAAGATGGTCATTACCTGCTCAATCAGTTTGGTCTGTTCCTTATGAGCCGTGGCCAAATCGGCTCGGAGGTCCTTGATCTCTTCTTCTTTCTACCCGCTGATAAGTGTGAGGGCATTTCTCTCCTTCGTGTGCCCTAGAAGATTGTCATCACATCAGCTCAACTCTGTTCGGGACTTGGAAAATGCCTCCTGGTGGAGTGCCAAAGCCTGTACGAAAAAAAGAAAGGAAATTAGACAGGAAAAGAAGAAATAAACTAAGTGTTATATCGACGAAGGGAGTTAAGACTGATCCGATTCAAGGCTTGTTGAGCCTCATTGAAGATACCTGATGCTTCACTCAGGTCTGTAGCATCTTCGACCCCGGTAAAATAACCACGGAAGGGGTCGTCCCCTCTGTGGGATCCTTCTACGTCGGGAGTCCTTATAGCTTGGGCCTCTCGAATCGCCTCCTTAAAAAATGCAGGGAGAGTCGGTGAGTCTCCAATTACTATTTCACCAAGTGAGTGACTTGGGACGTTCTCTTCATTTCGAAGGGCCTCGGGGCCCGGTCCCTTCAATCCTACCCGCCGTTTGCTCATTTCAGCAAGAGGCATCTTCAGTCTCTGATGACTCCGAAACTCTACCCGAGTCCTCTTCCAAGACATCCTCAGCTCGAGGCAGAATCTCTTCAACCCCCACCGACTCATCGGCCTTTGGGGCTTCGGTGTCCTCCTCACTTGGGCCACCAGTTCGGAGCCGTCATCTTCTTCTTCTTCTTCTTCCTCTCTTAGTTGCCGAAGTACCTCCGCAGGAAGGGCGATGGTGTCATTCTTCGCCTTAAGAGCCAGATTTTTCTTGGGCTTTGGATCCTTGGAGGTTGAGGGCCTTTTCCTCTTTTGATCCTTCGCCGGTTTCGGGACCGGGCTCGAAGTCTCCTCCTCACCAGATAGGGGCCTGATGAACGCATCTTTGCCCAGGTCTATATACAAAAAATAATTGAGTAAGTAGGAGAAGAATATATTGATCAAGTCATCAAATACATGAAAAGGGAGCTTACCATGATTCATGGCCTCCAATCGGCCATTTGCTAAATCGCCCCATGAGTGCTCGGTGGACATAGAGGTCGAGGCCAGGTCCTGAACCCAGCTCTCGAGGTTAAGGATCCCACCAGTCATCCAAGCAACCGCTACATCATGGAAAAAAATATTAATGAGTAAAAGCAAATGAATAAAATAATACATGGAAGCTAACAGTAAGATAGTGCTTATGATTCATATTCTATTTCTCAGGAAATGGCATCTTCTCTGTTGGGATTAGGTCAGAAGTCCTCACTCGAACGAACCGGCCCATTCATCCTCGATCCTTGTCCTTATCTATGCTCGAGAACAACACCTTGTTAGCCTGAAGCTGGAGTTTTATTAACCCGCCTCGATAGAGACGGGGGCTGTACAATCTGATGAGATGATCGAGGGTGAAAGGGAGCCCCTCGACTTTGCTCACGAAGAATCGGAGCAGAATAACAATCTTCCAAAAAGAAGGGTGGATTTGGTGGATTTGACCTAGGGCTATTTGGTATTACGGCAAAAATTGACGATGACAGTATCGAGGGGGCCCAACGTGAAAAGGGAAAGTGTAAACACTTAGAAACCCTTCCATACGGGTAGTGATGTCTTCTTCGGGGGGTGGGATCACCACCTTTTTGCCTTCCCAGTTGCAGTGTTTCTTTACCTGCTTAAGGAATCTATCAATTATCAGTCAAATATACCTCGACATTGCCTCGCATCGACGAAGTTTTCTCGATATTAAAGTCGGAAGTAAGGACGCACCCCCCGAAAACACACTCCTCAGGGCGCAGCTCTACCGCTGTTTTGTCGCTGGCCGACAGCGATGAAGAAGCGTTTTCCTTTTGAGGAATAATTTTTGACGTTTTTTCTATTTTGGTGTGAGTTTGAAGAGGGAAGAAGATAATAGGACTTGATTTTTGAGAGGAGATTAGCAACAAAACCTGAAGATTTTTTAGAAAGGAAGAACTTAAGATATGTAAAAGCTTTTGAGATTAGAAGAAAGTAAAAGTAAAGTTTGAATCAATGAGAAAAGGGCCTATTTATGGGATTCACGGCGACAGTTCAAAGGAACTAGTGGTCGACCACCAAATGACACTCATTAATGACTTGGGGAATTGTACCGACGAGATGTTTCGGTCGTCGCTTACGTCACAAGGATGACGTCATGGCAGGTCGTGGTAAAAAATCAAAGGCTCAATTTGTTTCTTGTCATTATACTCCAAAAAATGAGGGGACTATCTGTATACCGTTAAAATCGGGCCCAACCGATTTTGCTATTTGATCGACACCAGAAAGTTGTATCGAAGGTCGTCCTCGTAGTGGATTAGACTAAAGCACGAGGTCAAGGTACCAAGTTTAGAATCGAGGTACCTGTCGAGATTGAGGCTAGTAGAGATCGAGACCAAATGAGACAGACATAGAGCAATGTCGAAGATAGCATAATAACAGAAAGACGGGATATCCGTGACTGGTCGAAGATCATGGTGTATATCTCGGAACAGATCAAATCAGGAACGGTTAATTAGCTAATCATGGGATTTCCTTCTGTAATTAGAGTTATACCATAAGTAGAATTCCTCTACTATATAAAGGGGAGTTCTAATCATTTTTAAGACACATTGTGCACAAATATCGAAGCAATATAATTCTCTCTCATTTATAATCTTGTTCATCAGCTTGTTATATTTTTAACTATTCTTGCACCAATCAGTTCGAGGGTATTCTAACTCGAGGGCTGAGTTCCATTCAAACACTGGTTTGCTTTACGTTATTGTTAATTTCTATTATTAATCTTCATATTTATCAATTGGTATTAAGTGAAATGACGTATCTGTAAAACCTCATTATATGTTTAATTGTTATCCAATCTTAAGGGTAAATAGTTTGGCACCCACCGTGGGGATAGGGATAGTGGTGATTGCTTAATGTTGATTCTGATAACACACACCAGTTTGCGCTTGTTCTTGTAAGAATCTTTGTTTTCAGGATAAACATGTCAAACTCATAAGCAACACCTAAACATGGTGACAACAACCTCAGATTTAATGGGGAAAATGATAATATAGCCACCCCAGGGATCGAGGTGCCTCAGGCTGACCTCGAGGAAGAACCAATTTCAAATCTCGTCGATGTCAGTTCACATATCACCCTAAATGCAAATTTGGGAGTTGACCCCGAAGGTAGCATATGCAGGGAAGTTCGATCAGGTGGTCGAGGTACGCAGGGCGGAGAAGATGGTGGAGTCAACCCCAAATTGATATTTGAAATGTTACAGGCTCAAAATGCCGCTATAGCACAACTACAAAACCAGCACCGAGCACCAAGTGGGATCGAACTAGAAGTCATCCATAGAACTGAGACTCTACCGGAGAGATCGAATACCAATGAATCGAAGATTGACCCCGCCATTATGAAAATGCTCAAGGAGCTCACTAAACGGATTGAATCAGGAGAAAATAAAATCGAGGCAAGTGATAAAAAGGTAGAAACTTATAACTCCCGGGTTGACCAAATACCGGGGGAACCACCGATTCTAAAAGGTCTGTATTCGAAGAAGTTCTTGCAGAAGTCTTTCCCTCCAAGTTCGGCTCTGAAGCCCATCCCGAAAAAATTCCGCATGCAAGAAATTCCCAAGTAAAATGAGACCGACCCCAATGAGCATGTCACTTCTTATACATGCGCTATAAAGGGGAATGAATTAGAAGATGATGTGATTGAATCTGTTCTACTGAAGAAATATGGAGAAACTTTGTCGAAAGGAACAATGATATGGTACTCTAATTTGCCGCCCAATTCCATCGGTTCAATCGCCATGCTTGCAGATTCCTTTGTAAAAGGCACCTGCCGGAGCAATAAAGGTTGCAACAAGGATGTCAAACCTCTCCAAGGTGAAACAAAAAGACAATGAAATGTTAAGGGAATTCGTATCTCGGTTCTAGATGGAACTTATGGAACTACCTCCAGTCACAGGCGATTATGTTGTTCAATCCTTTACTCAAGGATTGAACGAACGAAGTTCGATGGCATCACGACAGCTAAAGCAGAATTTAATTGAATATCCAGCGGTGACCTAGGCCGATGTACATAATCGGTACCAATCGAAGATCAGGGTCGAGGATGATCAATTGGGGACCCCTTCCGGTTCCGTTTATCCAAACAGGCCCGTCAGAACGCAAAGGGACATCGACAGATAACCTCGATCGAACAGAGATCAGTATCAACCATATATCACAGATCGTAGAAACAACGTCCCAGGACGTTGATATCGCCCAAACGCACACCACTAATTTAGGTTGTGAGGCCGTCAAAGCAATAATAAAAACCCAACGCGAGTTGGGGTCGAATCCACAGGGAGCTTGATGTGGGATTAGGTATATACCTAGTGTGAATGTAAGAAGTGCCCTAGATTACACTTCCACGTTTTCAATTGTTGTTTCTACTTCTACTTTTAAGCTATTGATTGTAATTGTAAAGCTAAGAGACAATATTTTTTGTTTTGGTTGTTTTTTTCAAATTATAAAAGATCTAGGGTTGCGACTTCCACCTAATTGGTTACCTAACGGGTTTAGAGCTTTAGGGCATGTTTAGCTGATCAGGAATACAATATAGTAATCACACACGATTACTCACTCTATACCTCTTGGTAGTTTGAGTGATTTTGCCCGATTTGTCTTTCTCAAGTCCAAATGGGTATTTCATGAAACAAGTGATAAATTCTCTAGTCGGGGTCTTACTATCTCTAGGTTCGACCCTTTAATTAGGACTATCAATTTCTTGAGTTCACCCCAATTCCTAGTTAGCCAAGTTTTCCTAGACTTAGTATCTCATTCTCAAGTAGAGACTAAGTCAGTTAGGCATGAATCAATCTTTGCAACCATCAATTCTCAAATTCAAGCAAGAACTAACCATACTAGGGTTGGGTCACAACCCTAGCTAAGGGGTTATCTACTCATGGAAAATGAAAAAATTAAATAAGAAACTAAGATAGAATTCATAATACTTGATTAAGGAAATAAAATCTAACTAGTACAAAGTTACCTAATATAGCAAATAAAAACAACTCAGGTGCACCAAACTTACAAAACTTGACCTAAAAATGACAAAAAGTTCTTTTTATGCCTAGCTGAAAATATCTGACAAAATTGCCCGTGCGGAGGTTGTGCGGCCACACAATTCTGTGTGCGGTCCACACTTTGAGACTGACTGCTCAAGTGGGATTTCTTCGTGCACATAAAACTAGGATGCGGCCGCACTTCCTCTAATTGTGTGGGCCGCACATTTCTGAATGCGGTTGCCACCTGAACTTGGACACGAGCTGGACTTCATTCTACGAACGGCACATTTATGAGTGCGGCCACACTTTGGCATCCTGTGGCCGCCCAATAATAGTGCGGCGCGCAAATCTTCAAGCTTCCCAAAACATGTCTCTCTGAATATCATCTTCTGCAGGCGCACAATAATTGTGCGGTCCGCACTCCATGAAGGAATTCCATCAGTGCATCTTCAGAGTTTGCGGCCGCATACAGTATTGTGCAGTCCGCACTGTGGCCGTTTTTTGCCTTGTTTTGGTCCTTGTCCAATTTTTCGGTCACAACCCTAAATCCTAACAGGTCGTGATAGCGCATATCGTGGGACTAGTCTAGCCAACCATCACATAGCACGAAATTCGGGGTTTCATACCCTCAACACCAAGTTTAGAAGTGTTGCTTATTCGAACCAGCCAATTTCAATACCGAGCAAGCCAAACGATGCTCCAAAAATGCCATCCCGCACGTATGGACCTCCGAATAGCTCAAAACTACCCAAAAAAAAATTAAATATATCAATTAACGCCAAAGGAAACAAACCCAATTGATAAAAATCGAATCTTTAATATAAAGCCAATAATCGACCCAAAAATCAAACCCGAGCCCGCACCTCGGAACCCGATGAAACTCACAAAATACGATAACACATTTAATTACTAGTCCAACCATACTAATTTCATTTAATTCGATTCCGAATCTATGTTTAAAACTCAATTATTCACTTTAAAAAAGTTTTTGATAAAAACCCTCAATTCTCCAATAAAAATATGGATTAATTAAAAAATGAACTTATTTGATCATATTAAAATACAAAAGTTGTAGTTGGATACTTACCTCCATGAAAAGACGAGAAGAAAGCCGGAAAAATCACCTCAATTGGAGCTCTAGAACTAAAGATATGCTCCAAATATTTGGTGTTGAGGTGACGCATATGCTAGGTGACGGGCGTGTGAGAGTGCACCGCATGAATTGTGACTGCATTATTTCTATGGTACTATGTAATTACCTGACCTTATCTGTAATCATGAAATCTCTACGTACTTGAGCTATTGAGCTGTGATGCATGCTAGAAATCATGTCTAGGCTACATGCTTATTCTGTTGGGACCCATTGAGGTTGTTACTGCTGTTGAGTTATTTGCTTACATTGAAATTTCATACTCAGTCAAGTTCATTCATTTCATATCATATCCCAGTCTATGTTGCTACATATTGATCCATCATATCACTGTTGTCAGGCTAGTTTTATGACATTTTGAGCCCGTAAGGGAGACTGCAGAGATCGATGACTGAGTGAGGCCGAGGGCCTGAGTGAGAGTGATATTTTGGGATCGATCTGCACGCCGCAACATTTTATATTGATTACATTTTATGGGATCGGGCTGCGTGCCGAAGCGATATATTGACTACATTCTATGGGATCGGGTTGCACGCCACAGTGATATATTGATTACATTCTATGGGATCGGGCTGCACGCTGCAACGATATGTTGATTACATTTTATGGGATCGGGCTGCACGCCGCACCGATATAGCTCTTGGGTTGAAGGAGCCCCTCCGGAGTCTGCACACCCCTAGTGACCGCAGGTGATATATGTGCATCGCGCTGCATGCCCGGGTATTGTACAGGGCTGAGTGATTGAGTGTGCTGAGCATTGAGCATAGTGAGAGAGGATGCAAGACAGTGAGATTGAGTACCGTAGGAGTGTGAGTACATGAGCTCATCATCGAGATGCATTGCATTTGACATGCGTACTTGAGATACATGCATAGAGATGTATTTCCTTCCACTACCCAATTTTGGAGACATTTATGATTTTACTTGTATCTTGACATGTAGGCATAAGGACGTACTTTCCTCGTGCTATCTTAAAATAAAATATCTTACTTATTGTTGAAATAATTTTTGGAAAAAATCATAGTTTTCAAACTTACTCATATTTTGACATTTTCGATAAAATATTTAAATTTTCACTAAAATACTTGAAAAGCATACCTATTTTCTGAAACTATATTGATATTTTTTTCCTTCCTTTCTTCTAAATTTACGTCCAAAATTGAAAGCTTTACCTTCTCCATTTTTTTCCTTCTAAAATATATTTCACACTACAGAACACCCATTTCACCTTTTGCTTGATCACATTCATTTTAGATTGATCAAGAAACGCATACTATTCACTATTTTCACTCTAAATTAAGGTAATCTTGAAATAGAGTTTTGATCTTTATCTGGTTTTTGCACTTGTATTTAGATTCTTGATTAATTTAGCAGAATCAAAAACCATAAGCAAAGTTGTAAACTATTTTGAGCTCTCTCCACTTATATTCTTGCCGGAAAATTCATCGGAAAATAATCTTGCCGGCGTATTCTTCTCCTTTATGGATTTTTCTCTATATCAAGTTTTACCGAGTTCTTACTGGTCATATTTTTGTTTACTGGTAATAAGATTAACTTCTTACTTGAAACTTTTACTACTGTAAGACTTATTTTTGTTTTCAATCTTTTTAGGTTGAGAATCTCCATCTCGGATTTTCTCAAACACTTCTTTTCAGAGGCTTTTTATCTTTTTCGTTTTTGGGTCATCTGGGATTTAGTTTTCTTGAAGAAAGATTGAATCTTTCTTGTTTTTGACATCTGAGATTAAGTTTTACTTGGGGTTGTAAAACACCAGAATCCTCTATGAAAGTTGGCTTCACATTGAAAGATATTCATTCCTCTAACTGACCAATATTGAAATATTGATTTTCACTATTTCGTGCTTCATCAAGAAGACCCACAGCGCAACAATTTCTCTGTCAATTCAAGCGGAAATCTTGAAATAGAGGAGTATTTTTGTTTTGGGTATTTTAGACTGCTTTTGATTAATAAACTGTAAGCATTTTCACTATTTCGTGTTTCATCAAGAAGATCCGGACATCTTCACTGTGACAGTACTATGTTTTTATTTGCGGTGAAATTCCGGTGAAATTGACAAATCGCCGAAACTTTCCTACTCACGGGTTCGGAAGCAGCAGCATTCACGACTGTGGATTGTATTAGAATAGCTGCTAGAGAGGTCTTAGGGGTCATGAAGGGCTCTCCTGGGGGTCATAAAGGGAACTGGTGGTGGAATAGAGAGGTTCAAGGTAAAGCAGAAGCTAAGAAAGCTGCTTATTTGAAGCTAATAGAGAGTACACGAGGATGAAAAAAAGACTTATCAGGAGTGTTACAGAAAGACAATGAAAGAGGCAAAGTTAGCAGTTACGACGGCTAAGAATACGGTGTTTGCTCGTTTGTACGAGGAGATTTAGGGCAGAGGCGGGGACAAGAGGTTGTACCGGTTGGCCAAGGTGAGGGAGAGGAAAGCCCGCGACTTAGATCAAGTCAAGTGCATCAAGGACGAGGATGGCAAAGTTTTGATGGACGAGGCACTCATTAGAAGAAGATGGCAGACATACTTCCATAAACTATTGAATGAGGAGGGGGATAGACGCATTGTGCTGGGTGAGTTGGAGCAATCCGAGAATCGGCGGGATTTTGGGTACTGTAGGCAGATTACGGTAGAGGAGGTGGAAGGGGCGATGCGTAAGATGTGCAGGGGTAGAGCGACGAGGCCAAACGAAATCCCGGTGGAAATTCTGAAGTGGCTCACTCGGCTGTTTAATGTTATTTTTAAGACAAAGAAGATGCCCGAAGAATGGAGGTGGAGTACGATGGTTCCACTTTACAAGATTAAGGGTGATATCCAAAATTGCAATAATTATAGGGGTATCAAGTTGTTGAGTCACACTATGAAGGTTTGGGAGAGAGTGGTGGAGGCCAGGGTGAGGAGGTGTGTGTCTATTTCCGAGAATCAGTTTGGATTCATGCCGGGGCGTTCGACCACGGAAGCGATTCATCTGGTAAGGAGATTACTGGAGCAGTACAGGGAGAGGAAGAAGGATTTGCATATGGTGTTTATTGAGCTTGAGAAGGCATACGATAAAGTTCAGAGGGAGGTCCTGTGGAGGTGTTTGGAGGTTAGCGACGTTCCGGTAGCATATATTAGGGTGATTAAGGATATGTATGATGGTGCTAAGACTCGGGCGAGGACAGTGGATGATGGCTCGGAGGATTTCCCTGTGGTAATGGGGTTGCACCAGGGATCGACTCTTAGCCCATTTTTATTTGCCTTGGCAATGGATGTACTGTCGTGTCACATCCAAGGGGAGGTACCTTGGTGCATGCTATTTGCCGATGATATAGTGTTGATTGACGAGATGTGTAGCGGAGTTAACGCGAGGTTGGAGGTTTGGAGACAGACCTTAGTGTCTAAAGATTTAAAACTGAGTAGACCCAAGACAGAATACTTGGAGTGCAAATTCATTGACGGGACCCATGATGCAGATGTAGAGGTTAAGCTTGATGCTCAAGTTATCCCCAAGAGAGCGAGTTTTAAGAATCTCGGGTCTATTATCCAGGGTAACGGGGAGATTGACAAAGATGTAGCTCATCACATCGGAGCGTAATGGATGAAGTAGAGGCTCGCTTCCGGTGTTCTGTGTGATAGGAATATGCCGCTAAGACATGAGGGTAAGTTTTATCGATTGGTTGTTCGCCCGACTATGATGCATGGGGTTGAGTGTTGGCCAGTTAAGAACTCCCACGTGCAGAAGATGAGAGCAGCAGAAATGAGGATGTTGAGATGGATGTGTGGGTGTACTAGGAGAGATATGATTAAGAATGAAGCTATCCGGGACAGAGTGGGAGTAGCCTCCGTGGAGGACAAGATACGGGAGTCGAGGCTGAGATGGTTCGGACATGTTAAGAGAAGAATCATTGATGCTCCTATCAGGAGGTGTGGGAGACTGGCCATGGAGAGTTTGAGAAGAGGTCGAGGTAGGCCTAAAAAATACTGGGGAGAGGTGATTAGGCAGGACATGGCGCTGCTTCAGCTCACTGAGGACATGGTCCTTGATAGGATGGTGTGGAGGTCGATGATAATATAGAAGGTTAGTAGGTAGTTTATAGTTGTTCACCTATAGTCTTAGTAGCATGCATGTCCCTTCATATTCTTAGATTTGTATTACGTTATGTGGTGTTGTTCGCCTCAGATATTGTATTCCCTGTTGCTATTATTTGGTACTACTTATTTTTTATCTCTCCTTTTTCTTTTATCTTCCATCTTTCTTCCTTCCTTGTTTTCCTCTTCTTATTCTTGCCCTTCCTGAGCAGAGGGTCTATTGGAAACAACCTCTCTACCTGCATTAGGTAGGGGTACGGTCTATGTACAGACTACCCTCTCCAGACCCCACCTGTTGGTATTATGGCAGTAATAGAGTATGGGCATTGTGAGTTATTGTGTGTTTTAATCTATGGCTTTGAGCCAAATGGGGGAGTCTGCTATCGACGAGTTGATTGCACGATTATGTGTTGCATTGGTTTCGGTTTGAAGTATACTGGTGAAACAGTTATGACTGCAGGGGTTGAGATTGAGGATGACTCAAGTAAGGGAATTTCTGGATACAGGTTGTATTACATTCTATGGGTATATGGGAATCATGGAATGGTTTAGTGGTTAGTCATGAAGGATCTAGTGTGCATGGAGTAGGAACTTTCTCGGTTGCTTAGGAGTGTGGGTTACTCCCTTGGGTGTTGGTGTGCTAATGGGACACAGGTCGTTCGGTACATTTGGTCGGGTTAATTGAGATTTAAGAAGAGTGGATAAGTCTCGAGAATAATTCTAATGGATTCAAGATTTAAATGTAGCGATTTGGAATTTTCAAGATTTGTACATGGCTAGAAACTGAGAGTTACATTGGACAGTGTCAAGACTTGTTGCATTTTTATATCATTGGGGATTATGCATTTCAGTATCAAAAAGGTGAAGGAAACAGTTTTAGGTTCACATAAGGTCTCTTTAGAGTGGGTGTCTCAGTTGTGGTGTTTCGGGGTGCTTAAGAGGGAAGTCAGCGGCTTATGGGCCTTAGGGCGTTATGGTTTTATACTAGGGTCTCTTGTGTGGTGAATGTTTGTTAGGGATCGTGGTGTTCTATCAAGGAGAAGTATCAATCTGAAGGCAATTTGGAAAGGACTTGGATAAATAGGACAGCTTGGTGGTAGGTTGGATCAGCACAGTAATGGGTATGATCGGTTCTTTGGGTACTTATGATGTGGCTAGTCACTAGAGGTGTTTTGTGGCAATGCTCTTGGGTTTTGGCGACCTGCGTGGCTAGGTTGAGTTAGAGAGATTCGTTTCTGATAGCTTGGTTATGTGCAAATGGGTTTCGAAGAGTTCTCAATGGCTTTTACCACGGTTCGAGGGGTATATTTCCTAATGGCGTGAGGAGCATGTGGTGTATAGTGAATATCTCCTCAATGAAATCAAATGGAAGGTCCTTGGCTAATTGAGTATGTGGTTTATTGTGACTCGGAGTGGACTATGAAGTTCTCGTATTTTTTTTTATATGATGGCATGGTATTTACGTGAGAGAGATCACAGTTCAGTTTTGAAGGGAAGGTCATGAAATTTGTAGGAAGCATGGATAAGTTCAGATGACTAGGTAAATGATATTACTATTTGGTATAGCTTGATGAGAGTATACATTTCATAAGAGGCAATGTGTTTGATTTATGGTACTTTACTGGTACTGCGGCACTTTCCTGGTTGATCGACTGTTGATATTCGAATTTTGCTATGTGGCACGTCAGAATTTTAGAAGTATTCCTCATGGGATGATTGCGTATGAGAGATGTGTTAGACATTCTAGCGGTGGAGTTGGGATCAGATATGATGATTTGTGTGCTCTATAGATTTGGAGACTGGGAGTTCTTAGGAGCGGAATGTTTCATGGTTGTAGACTGTGAAGTCATGGACAAAGCTAGCCAGATGATAGTATGTGTTATGATTCAGTCATTGTGGGCTTTCAGAGGTTTATTTATCTATTTGTGGTTTCCTGAAGTTGATTTGGGGGTCCATTGGTAGGCCCAATTAGAATGTGTATTCTACATCGAGTCGGATTGGTTGGCTCCATAATGCTATTGTTGAGGGATGTGCCATTCGGTTGTTGCTGAGCTTATTCGTGTTCTAAAATTTTCTATGAGTTACTCTTCTATGCTACGAGGAGTTGTGATTCGTTGGTTTTAGGCACACATGGTGCAATTCTATTATGGTCTTATAGCGGAATTTGAGCGAGATGAGTAATTGGGTATTGCATGATTGAGGGCGTATTGGTTATGATCTTTTGAGTTTTCTGTGGCATTTTGTCATCTGATTCTCCATGGTTATGGTAATGCACTTTGGGTACTTGATGTCGAATTTCGTGTGGTTATTGATTTTGAGCAGGATGGCTCGAGGTATATGATATGGACCGTCCTTTCGATGGAGTCGCGCATTGAAGCGGAGTTATGTTGAGGTATGAACCTTTGTGTTAGAGTCAGGTGATGGTTATACGGTGTGTGATGAGTTCTTAGCATTGCGTGGTGGTGGTACCTGTTGAGCTTGCGATACGGTTCTCATGATTGAGTCATTTTCGCTATTGAGTACATTTGGATTATTGCTTATTGGTGCATGGATTGCACGGTACATGGCTATGGGTAGTATTGATGTTGCGTATCAGTAGAGTAGTTGGTATTCGATAAGATGAAGTCGTCGGATCTAGGATGGGTGCTATCATATTTGATTACGGTATATTTGGAAGGATAATATCGGAAGTCGGCTTAGGAATTGGATATAGTTCTTGTTGAAGGAGAGGTAGCTCCACGGCTTGTTGATTTTATGAATGGTTATGATTTTCTACGTGTTCTTTCATTATCGGTAGTGCACGAAGGTTTCAGAATGAGGTTTTGTTAGGTATGAGGTTTATTACCGGGATTGAGTTTTTCTGAGCAGTTACTGTGATCGGAGATTTTGCTATGGGTCTTTGAGTTATGTGGTATATCCTACGATTGTAGCTTAGGTTATGGTGGCGGTTTGGTACAGCTTGTTCAGACTTATACAACGTGTAGGTTGCGAGATTCAGATCTTATAAGAAATTACGGATGTTGGAAAATTGGATTCTAAGGCTTATGGGCTAGGTTGAATTGAGAAATTTCAGTTATGTTATGTTATCAGACCTATATGGGATAGGATGACGTGGGATCACCTCAGTGTATGAGCATAGTAAGGTTATACGGTGGTTTGGTGGTTTTGGGAACAACTCTTGGCACGTTCGAGGACGGACATATGTTTAAGTGGGGGAGAATTTAACGATCCGACCGGTCATTTTTAGAATTTGCACTTCGCTCGGTAGTTTACGGGCATATGTAGCTCTGTATTATGAATTATGTGAATCGTCGGTTTTGGTTTTCAGGTTATTCAGAATCAGTTTGGAAGAATGAATTTCATTGTTGAAGCTTTAAGTTGAAAGAATTGACCAAGTTTGACTTTTTGTGAATTTGTTCCCGGAACGGAGTTTTGATGGTTCTGTTAGGTCCGGATGGTGATTTTGGATTCGGGGGTATGCCCAGATTTGCATTTGGATGTATCTAAAAGGTTTCGTCACAAGTTGGTAAAAATTGGAAATTTGAAGGTTTGAAAAGTTCATAAGTTTGACCGGAAGTTGACTTAGAGGATATCAGATTCAGATTGTTGTTCCGGGAATTGAAATAGCTTCCCTATGTCATTTGGTACTTGTGTGCAAAATTTGGGTTCATTCCGGGATGTTTTGATATGTTTCGGCACGAGTTATGGAATTGAAAGTTCAAAGTTCATTTAAGTATGACTTGAGATGCGATTCGTCGTTTCGATGTTGTTATGTATGTTTTGAGGCCTCGATTAAGTCTGTGTTATGTTATGGGACTTGTTGGTATGTTTGGTCGGGGTCCCGAGGGGCTCGGTTTCGGATAGGTTTGATTTGTGTTGCGCTCGTTTTTTATGTTCCGACGTCGATTGTTCAAGCATAAATGGTACCACATTAAGAAACTGAGATCTAATTTCTATTTTGGTTGAAGCATTAGATATGTATCGTAATTACGGAGCGATAGAAAAAAGAATCGTCGAATTTGGACATCATATGAGGGAGTTATGCTCATTTTAGTGTCGTAGAAGAGAGCTGGTGATGGTGATTCGCAGATGCGAAGTTGGGTCCGCCCTTGCGACCTCGCAGGTGCGAAAAATGGTCCGCAAAAGCGGAAATGACAGCTGGAAAAGCGTAGTTGCGGGGTTTTTGTCGCAAAAGTGAAATTCCCTGTGTATAAAAAAAATCATATTGCGTTCTTTTAGTATTTTGAGCATATCTTGAGTTCTAGAGCTCCGATTGAGGTAATTTTCGCAGCGTTCTTATCGTATTTTCATGGGGGTAAGTATCCAACTACATTTTTTGTATTTTAATATGATCACAGAAGTTCATTTTTGAATTAATACATATTTTGATTGGAGAATTGGGGGGTTTTTATCAAAAACTTTTCTAAAGTGAATAGTTGAGTTTTAAACATTGATTCGGAGTTGGAATTGGATGAAATTAGTATTATTGGACTCGTAATTGAATGAGTTGTCGGATTTTGTGAGTTTCATTGGGTTCCGAGGTGCGGGCCCGAGTTTGATTTTTGGGTCGATTATGGGCTTTTGATTAAAGATTCATTTTTTATCAATTGGCTTTGTTTTCTTTGGCGTTAATTGATATGTTTGAGTTGTTTTTGGCTAGTTTTGAGTCATTCGGAGGTCGATACACGCGGGATGACATTTTTGGAGCATCACTTGGCTTGCTCGGTATTGGAATTGGCTTGTTCGAGGTAAGTAACACTTCTAAACTTGGTGTTGAGGGTATGAAACCCCGAATTTTGTGATATGTTTTTGGTGTTGAGGTGACTCACATGCTAGGTGGCGGGCATGTGGGCGTGCACCACGTGAATTATGACTCTTTTTTTGGTACTGTGTCATAACCATGAAATCTCTACGTACTAGAGCTATTGAGTTGTGATCCATGCTAGAAATCATGTCTAGGCTACATGCTTATTCTGTTGGGACCCATTGAGGTCGTTACTGCTATTGAGTTATTTGCTTACATTGAAATTTCATACTCAGTCATGTTCATTCATTTCATATCATATCTAAGTCTCTGTTGCTACATATTGATACGTCATTATCATTGTTGTCGGGCTAGTTTCATGGCATTGTGAGCCCGTGATTGAGATTAGTGTAACGACCCGGCCGGTCATTTCGAGAGTTGTAGCCTTGTTTCTCCCATTTCTGCTTCTTTTTTACTTTTCATCTATATTATGATATATCGTGTTAGTTGGTTCATGTCCGGAGCGGTTTCGAAGTGAATTGAGACACTTAGTCTCTTATTTAGAAGCTTAAGTTGGAAAGTCAACCGGATGTTGACTTATGTGTAAATGATCTCGAATTTGAAATTGTATGGTTCCATTAGCTCTGTTAGGTAATTTTGGACTTAGGAATGCGTCCGGAATGTGATTTGGAGATTCGTAGTAGAATTAGGCTTGAATTGGCGAAAGTCCAAAATTAGCGATTTTGGCCGGCAGTGGAAAGTTTGATATCGGGGTCGGAATGGATTTTCGGAAGTTGAAATAGGTTTGTAGTGTCATTTGTGACGTGTGTGTAAAATTTGATATCATTCGGACGCGGTTTGGTAGGTTTCGGCGTCGTTTGCGGAATTTGGAAGTTTAGAAGTTCTTAGGCTTGATCCGAGGGTAATTTGGTGTTTTGATGTTGTTTTGATTGATTCGAAGGTTCGACTAAGTTTGTATGAGATTATATGACTTGTTGGTAGGATTGGTCGAGGTCCTCGGGTGAGTTTCGGGTGGTTAACGAATCAATTGTGGCCTTTGAGAGATAGTTGATATGCTGGTGCTGGTGTTTTCCGCACCTGCGGAAGGGGAGCCGCAGGTGCAAGGCCGCAGATGCAGGCATGCTTGAGTTGGAATGGATCCGCAGGTGCGAGAAGGGGGTCACATCTGCAAGCCCGCAGGTGCGATGCTGAGCAACAAATGCGGAAGTGGGGAGTTTGGTCAATTCTGCAGAAGCAAAGGGTAAGGCGCAGGTGCGCAACCGCAGGTGCAAGGTGATGGCCGCAGATGCAGAACCTGGGTTATTTAGTGAGTTCTGCACCTGCGATGTAAATTCCGCAGGTGCGGTGTCGCAGAAGCGGGCAGGTGGACCGCAAGTGCGGTATCACTGGGAAGAAGGTATAAACAGGGGACTTCTTGATTTTTGCTCATTTCCACCATTTTCAACTCGGACTTTTGAGCTTTTGGAGTGATTTATGAAGGGGATTCACTGAGGTAAGTTACTTGAGATCTATTACCCCTAACTATGGTGCTTTCCTGTTGTTTTCTCATCTAATTATCAGGGTTTAGGAGTGAAAATAGGGGTTAGGGCTTTGGGTTTTGGAGAGTGTAATTTGAAAATTTGGGGGACCAAATGATGTCAGATTTTGATAAGTTTCGTATGGGTAGAATCGTGAGTGAATGGGCTTTCAAGTTTTGTGACTTTTGTCGGATTTCAAACGTGGGCCCGGGGGCCGGGTTTGAACCAATTTCGGGTTTTGAGTCTAAGTTGATAGTTTTTCTTGTGGACTTGATTCCTTTAGCATATATTAATTGTATTGTACTGATTGTGACTAGATTCGGAGCATTTGGAGGCCGAACCTATAAGAAAGAGCATCGCGAAGTAGAAATTTTCTTGGTTTGAGGTAAGTAACGGTTGTAAATCTAGTCTTGGGGTATGAAACCCCAGATTTTTGTGTCATGTGACTATTTGGAGGTGCACATGATAGGCGACGGGCGTGTTAGCGTGCACCATTGGAGATTCTGACTTGGCCCGTCCCGTAGCAACTGTAAAGTTGAATATCCTTTTGTAGCTATATGCTCTTTATGTGTTTTAGAAAGATTTACTGTAAATCATGTTAGATGCCATGTCTAGGCCTCATGCAAGTATTTTTTGGGCCTTTAGAGGTCTTCTCTTGTTGTCCTCTCACTGTTTTGGTTGATAATTTGTACTCAGTCATGTTCATGCATTTTTACATCATAGCTCAGTCTTTGTTACACTATTTGATGCATCATATCAATGTTGTTTAGGCTGATTATTGTGATATCGAAGAGCCCGAGAGACTGGAGAGATTTATGACTGAGTGAGGCCGAGAGACTTATTTGTGAGGACATTTATGGTATAGGGCTGCACGCCGCATCATGTTTCATTGATTACGCCATGATGGGCATTGATATAGCGCTTGGGCTGAAGGAGCCCTCCGGAGTCTGTACACACTCCCAGTGAGCGAAGTTACCTATTAAGTGCGAGTGTCGAGTGTCGGGTGATGAGTTATTGGGTGGCATGAGTGATTGTGAGGCATGAGTGATTGCGAGGTTGGAGTGATTGGGAGGACTAAGTGATGTTTACCCGAGGGGCGGTATATGATTTTATCATTTGTACTCATAGTTGCTTGAGTCCTTGTTTGAGAACTATGGAAAGATATATTTAATTGATTTTACTTGAACTTGACTTAAACAAGCTGATTTGACTTAAACTCAGGTTTGTCGTACTTTACTGAATTTTGTGATATGAACTATACTTGCATCTAGCTCGTCACTACTTCTCAGCCTTTATTTACTACTATTAGTTACTGAGTTGGTGTACTCACGCTACTCCC
Source organism: Nicotiana paniculata (assembly GCA_005239505.1). NCBI lineage: Eukaryota > Viridiplantae > Streptophyta > Magnoliopsida > Solanales > Solanaceae > Nicotiana > Nicotiana paniculata. The sequence continues at coordinate 175,033 of ML315257.1, forward strand.
TGCACCTTGTGTGCAGATCCAAGCATTTCTTGCCACGGTAGCGGTTGTTGATATATTCAGTAGCGGATCATCGGAGATAGCAAGGTAGCTGCCTGGAAATCACAACCCTGCTTTTTTCTTCCGTATCTTTCCCTTAGTCATATTCCCGGACTATGTTAGTCTTCTTGTGATCAGACAGTTTGTAGTAGTTGCTCATGACTTCGTGACACCCTGATGTCGGGCTATCTTTTCCGCATTTTATTTTGAGTTGAACTCTTTTACGAAGATTTTAGTATGAAAAGCTTTGACTTATCTTTTAAATGAAATATCAAAGTGTTTTGGAAGTGTGTCGGCTTGCCTAGTACCATTTTAGGCGCCATCATGACAGGATGTAGTTTTGGGTCATGACAAGTTAGTATCAGAGCCTAGGTTACATAGGTCTCACGAGTCATGAGCAGGTTTAGTAGAGTCTTGCAGATCAGTGCGGAGACGTCCATACTTATCTTCGAGAGGCTGTAGAACCCTTAGGAAAATCTCACATTCTTGAATTCTTGTCATGTGAATCTCTTGATTCTGGTAACTAAACTTCTATTGTTTCATTCTCTCACAGATGGTGACGAATTGCACTACCGGTCAGGAAGACCAGCCACCAGTACCACTAGTCAAGGCTTCGAGAGGCCGAGCTACGGTGGAGGTCGTGGTTGGGGTAGAGGTGCAGCCCGTGCAGCAGCCGAGGCAGTACCTGTAGAGCCCCCAAGTTGCTCCAGATCAGGACCAGGTTCCCGTGGTAGATGTTCCAGTAGGACCAACTCAGGAACCACCTGGTTCTTGGCCTTCGGGAGGCCCTAGCTCAGATTCTGTCAGTATGTTCTGGCCTTGCTCAGGCGGTCTCTATTTCTACGGCCGCAACCACTTCTCAGGCCGGGGAAGGAACTCAGACTCCCACCGCTCTCACCCCCGAGCAAGTTGTTCAGGGACTCCAGACATCGGGGGCACCACCAGCCCAACCGATTGCAGCTGCTCAGGATTATGTGGTTCCTGCTATGCTTGAGGATGAGCAGCATAGTGGAGAGGTTTGGGAGACTTCAACCTCCGTCTTTCAATGATGCAGAGGGTAAGGATGCACAGGGTTTCTTGTATATTTGTCAGAGGATACTCCGTACAACTGGCATTCTGGAGACCGGTGGGGTCTTATTCACTTATTTCCAGTTCTCTAGGGTTGCATTCATTTGGTGGGAGGCTTACGATAGGCGTAGGCCGATTGGCGCAACACCCCTTATTTGGAAGCAGTTCTCTGTTGTCTTTCTGGAGAAGTCTGTGCCTCAGTCCCGCAGAGAGGAGCTGCGCAGATAGTTTGAGCATCTTCGTCGGGGTGATATGTTTGTGACAAAATGAGATGTGATTCTCAGAGTTGGCCCGTCATGCTATCTGGTTGGTCCCCACAGACAAAGAGAGGATCAGGAGGTTTATAAATGGCCTCACTTTTCATCTTCGATTGCTTATGACCAGAGAGAGAGTTCTGGTGCTACTTTTGATGAGGTTGTCGACATTGCTTGGTAGATTGAGATGGTTTGCGGTTAGGAGAGGGTTGATAGGGAGTCCAAGAGGCCTCGTGGACAGGGTGGATTCAATGGTGCTCCTTATGGGGGTCAGTTCCAGCACGGCAGAGGTCGTCCATTCAGGCATGCTCAGTCAGCCTGCCTAGTTCACCGTGGTGCATCATCGGGCCATAGTTCTCACAGTTCTCATCAGATCCACTCATCACTCAGTGCCTTCCCAACCCAGAGTTTGTCCCGTGCTCCATCAGTTCAGGATCCTCCATGCCAGGTTCTTCTACTAGTTATCCCGGTGCTAGGGGTTCCCTTCAGTCTCCGTCACCAGCACCAGGAAGTTGTTTTGAGTGTGGGGAGTTTGGGCATATGTGGAGGCAATGTCCTTATCGTCACGGGGGTCCATCTCAGTAGAGAAGCCAGCCTTCGACTTCAGCACCAGTTACTTCACCACCCTCCCAGTCAGCTAGGGGTGGAGGTCAGTCAACTAGGGGTCGCCCTAGAGGGGGAGGCCTATCAGGTGGTGGTCAAGCCCGTTTCTATGGCCTCCCAGCCAGACCAGATGCTACTGCTTTAGATGCTGTAATTACAGGTATTGTCTCATTCTGTCATAGAGATGCCTATGTATTATTTGACCCTGGTTCCACGTATTCATATGTTTCCTCGTATTTCGCTCTTTTTCTAGATATGCCTCGTGAGTCTTTAGTTTCATTTGTTCATGTATATACTCCTGTGGGAGATATTATTGTTGTGGACCGCATATATCGGTCATGTGTGATGATTATTAGGGGTCTGGAGACCCGAGTGGACCTTTTGCTGCTCAGTATGGTTGACTATAATGTTATATTGGGCATGGATGGTTATCTCCATGTCATGTTGTTCTAGATTGTCACGCTAGGACCGTGATGTTGGCAACGCCGGGATTTCTAAGGGTTTAGTGGAGCGGGTCTGTAGACTATGTACCTAGTAGGGTGATTTCATATTTGAAGGCTCAATGTATGGTTGGGAAGGGTTGTCTATCCTATCTGACTTTTGTGATGGATGTTAGTGCAGAGACTCCTACCATTGATTATGTTACGATGGTACGTGATTTTTCAGATGTGTATCATGCAGGTCTGCTGGGCATGCTGCCTGACAGGGATATTGACTTCGGTATTGATTTGGTGCGGGGCACTGAGCCCATTTCTATTCAACCGTATCTTATGGCACCGAATGAGTTAAACGAGTTGAAAGAACAGCTTCAGGAACTCCTTGATAAGGGGTATATTCGGCCTAGTGTGTCACCTTGGGATGCACCGGTTCTATTTGTGCAGAAGAAGGATGGTTCCATGAGGATGTGCATTGAGTAAAGGCAGTTGAACAAGGTCACAGTCAAGAAAAAGTATCATTTGCCTCGTATTGATGATCTATTTGACCAGCTTCAGGGAGCGAGGGTGTTTTCCAAGATTGATTGGAGGTCCGGGTATCACTAGCTGAAGATTCGAGATTCGGATATTCTTAAGATAGCTTTCAGGACCCGATATGGCCATTATGAGTTCTTGGTGATGTATTTTGGGCTGACCAATGCCCCAACAACGTTCATCCATTTGATGAACAATGTATTCCAGCCCTATTTGGACTCATTAGTTATTGTATTCATTGATGACATCCTAGTGTATTGTCGTAGCCAGGAAGAGCATGCTCAGCGTTTGAGGATTGTATTACAGAGATTGAGGGAGGAGAAGCTTTATGCCAAGTTCTCCAAGTGTGAGTTCTGGCTCTGTTCAGTGGCATTCTTGGGGAACATGGTGTCCAGTGAGGGTATTCAGGTGGATCCGAAGAAGATAGAGGCGGTGCAGAGTTGGCCTAGACTGTCCTCAGCCACGGAGATTAGGAGCTTTCTTGGTTTGGAGGGCTATTACCGTCGCTTTGTGGAGGGATTTTCATCTATTGCATCGCCCTTGACCAAATTGACCCAAAGGGTGCTCCATTCAGGTGGTCGGATGACTGTGAGGAGAGCTTTTAGAAGCTCAAGACTGCTTTGACCACAACCCCAGTGTTAGTTCTACCATCAGCTTCGGGTTCTTACACCGTGTATTGTTATGCCTTGAGGATAGGTATTGGATGTGTTCTGATGCAGAAGGATAGGGGATTGCCTATGTCTCGCGCCAATTGAAGACCCATGAGAAGAACTATCTTGTCCATGATCTTGAGTTAGCAGCCATTGTTCACGCCTTGAAGATTTGGCGTCATTATTTGTATGGGTTTCATTGTGAGATCTATACTGATCATCGGAGTTTGCAGCATTTGTTCAAGCAGAAGGATATTAATTTGTGTCAGCGGAGATGGTTAGAGCTTCTTAAGGACTATGTATTACTATATTATACTATCTGGGGAAGGCCAATGTGGTGGCCGATTCCTTGAGTTGTCGGGCGGAGAGTTTGGTGAGTTTAGCACATCTCCCAATAGCAGAGAGACCCTTGGCATTGGATGTTCAAGCCTTAGCGGGCCATCTTGTCAGATTGGATATTTTGGAGTCGAGACGGGTATTGGCTTGTGTGGTCTCCAGGTCTTCTCTTTATGACCGTATCAGGGAGATTCAGTATGATGACCTCCACCTGCTCGTTCTTCAGGACAGGGTTCGGCAAGGTGATGCTAGGGATGTGACTATTGGTGATGAAGGTGTATTAAGGATGCAGGGCCGGATATGTGTGCCTAATGTAGATGGGCTTCGGGAGTTGATTCTTGAGGAGGCCCACAACTCGCAGTATTCCATCCATCCGGTGCCGCGAAGATGTACCAGGATTTGAGACAGCACTATTGGTGGCGGCGGATGAAGAAGGATGTAGTTGGGTTTGTGGCTTGATTTCTCAACTATAAGCAGGTTAAGTATGAGCATCAGAGACCGGATGGCTTGCTTCAGAGATTGGAGATCCCGGAGTGGAAGTGGAGCGGATCACCATGGACTTCGTAGTTGGGCTCCCACGGACTTCGAGGAAGTTCGATGTTATTTGGGTTATTGTGGATCGCCTGACCAAGTCCGTGCACTTCATTCCAGTTGGTACTACTTACACTTCAGAGCGGTTGGCTGAGATTTATACCCGAGAGGTTGTTCTCTTGCATGGTGTCCCAGTTTCCATCATTTCAGATTGAGGTGCTCAGTTTACATCGCAGTTTTGGAGGGCCGTGCAGTGAGAGTTAGGTACTCAAGTTGAGTTGAGCACAACTTTTCACCCTCAGACGGACAGGAAGTCTGAGCGCACTATTCAAATATTGGAGGACATGTTGCGCGCTTGTGTCATTGACTTTGGGGGCTCATGGGACCAGTTCTTACCGCTCGCGAAATTAGCATACAACAACAGTTATCACTCGAGCATTCAGATGGCTCCATACGAGGCTTTATATGGCAGGAAATGTAGATCTCTGGTAGGATGGTTTGAGCCAGGTGAGGCTAGGCTCTTGGGTACAGGTCCAGGATGCATTAGATAAGGTGAAGTTGATTCAGGAGTGGCTTCGCATGGCGCAGTCTAGATAGAAGAGCTATGAAGACAAGAAGATATGTGATGTGTCTTTCATGGTTGGGGAGAAGGTTTTGTTGAATGTATCACCCATGAAGGGTGTTATGAGGTTTGGGAAGAGGGGCAAGTTGAGTCCCCGGTTCATTGGGCCTTTTGAGGTGCTTCAGAGGATAGGGGAGGTGGCTTATAAGCTTTCCTTACCCCCCAGTTTGTCGAGTGTGCATCCAGTGTTTCATGATTCCATGCTTTGGAATTATATTGGAGATTCGTCCTATGTTTTGGACTTCAGCACGGTTCAGTTGGAGGGTGATATGACTTATGATGTGCAGCCGGTGGCCATTTTGGATCAGCAGGTTCGGAAGTTGAGGTCAAAGGACATAGCTTTAGTGAAGGTGCAGTGGAGAGGTCAGTCTGTGGATGAGGACACCTGGGATACTGAGCGGGAGATGCGGAGCAGATATCCACACCTATTTGAGACTCGAGGTATGTTTCTAGACCCGTTCGAGTACGAACGTTTGTTTAAGAGGGGGAGGATGTAACGACCCGGTCGGTTGTTTCGAGAGTTGTAGCCATGTTTCCTCCATTTCTGCTTCTTTTGTGCTTTTCATATATTTTATTATATATCGGGTTAGTTGGTTCGGGTCCGGAGTGGTTTCGGAGTGAATTGAGACACTTAATCTCTTCTTTAGAAGCTTAAGTTGGAAAGTCAACCGGATGTTGACTTATGTGTAAAAAATCTCATATTTAAATTTTTATGGTTCCATTAGCTCAGTTAGGTGATTTTAGACTTAGGAGTGTGTCCGGAATGTGATTTGGAGATCCGTAGCAGAATTAGGCTTGAATTGACGAAAGTCAGAAATTTGGCGATTTTGGCCGGCAATAGAAAATTCGATATCGGAATCGGAATGGATTTCCAGAAGTTGGAGTAGGTTCGTGGTGTCATTTTTGATGTGTTTGTAGACTTTGAGGTCATTCGTACGTGGTTTGGTAGGTTTCGGCGTCGTTTGCGGAATTTGGAAGTTTAGAAGTTCTTAGGCTTGAATCCGAGGGTAATTTGGTGTTTTGATGTTGTTTTGAGTGATTCGAAGGTTTGACTAAGTTCGTATGAGGATATAGGACTTGTTGGTAGGATTGGTTTAGGTCCCGAGGGCCTTGGGTGAGTTTCGGGTGGTTAACAATTCAATTGTGGCCTTTTTGAGATAACGGATATGCTGGTGCTGGTGTTTTCCACACCTGCAGAAGGGGAGCCGCAGGTGCGAGGCTGTAGAAGCGGTTGGGAGGCCACAGATGCACACATGCTTGAGTTGGACTGGATCCGCAGGAGCGAGAAGGGGGTCGCATCTGCGAGCCCGCAGGTGCGATGTTGAGCCGCAGATGCGGAAGTGGGGAGTTTGGTCAATTTCGCAGAAGCGGAGGGTAAGGCGCAGGTGCGCAACTGCAGGTGCAAGATGATGGCCGCAGATGCAGAACCTGGGTTATTTAGTGAGTTCCGCACCTGCGATGTAAATTTTGTAGGTGCGGTGTCGCAGAAGCGGACAAGTGGACCATAGGTGCAGTTTCACTGGACAGAAGGTATAAACAGGGGACTTCGTGATTTTTGCTCATTTCCACCATTTTCAACTCAGACTTTTGAGCTTTTGGAGTGATTTATGAAGGGTATTCACTGAGGTAAGTTACTTGAGCTCTATTACCCCTAGCTATGGTGCTTTCCCGTTGTTTTCTCATCTAATTAGTAGGGTTTAGGAGTGAAAATAGGGGGGTTAGGGCTTGGTTTTTTGGAGAGTGTAATTTGAGGATTTGGGGGACCAAATGATGTCAGATTTTGATAAGTTTCGTGGGTATACTCATGAGTGAATGGGCTTTCATATTTTGTGACTTTTTTTGTATTTCGAGATGTGGGCTCGGGAGCACAGTTTTGAGCCAATATCGGGTTTTGAGCCTAAGTTGGTCGTTTTTCCTGTGGAATTGATTTCTTTAGCATATATTCATGGTATTTTACTGATTGTGACTAGATTCGGAGCATTTGGAGGCTGAATCGAGAGGCAAAAGCATCGCGGAGTAGAGATTTGCTCGGTTTGAGGTAAGTAACGGTTGTAAATCTAATTCTGAGGGTATGAAACCCCAGATTTTTGTGTCATGTGACTATTTGGAGGTGACGCACATGCTAGGTGACGAGTGTGTGGGCGTGCATCGTTGGGGATTGGTACGTGGTCCGCCCCGTAGCAACTGTAAAGTTGAATATCCTGTTGTAGCTATATGCTCCTTATGTGTTTTAGAAACATTTACTGCAAATCCTACTATATGCCATGCCTATGCCTATGCCAGTACTGTTTGGGACCTTAAAGGTCTTTTCTTGTTGTCCTCTCATTGTTTTGGTTGATAATCTGTACTCAATCATGTTCATGCATTTTTACATCGTAGCTTAGTCTTTGTTACTCTATTTGATGCATCATATCAATGTTGTTTGGGCTGATTACTGTGATATCTGAGAGCCCGAGAGACTGGAGAGATTTATGACTGAGTGAGGCTGAGAGCCTAATTTATGAGGACATTTATGGGATCGGGCTGCACACCGTAGTATGTTTCATTGATTCTGCCATGATGGGCATTGAAATAGCGCTTGGGCTGAAGGAGACCCTCCAGAGTCTGTTCACACCCTCAGTGAGCGCAGGTACTTACTGAGTGCGAGTGCCGAGTGATGAGTGATTAGGAGGCATGAGTGATTGTGAGTCATGAATGATTGCGAGGTTGGAGAGATTGGGAGGACTGCGTAGGAGTGATTGGGAGGACTTAGTGATGTTTGCCCGAGGGGCGGCATATGATTTCATCATTTGTACTCATAGCTTCTTGAGTCCTTGTTTGAGAACCGTGGAAAGATATTTTTAATTGATTTTACTTGAACTTGACTTAAACAAGCTGATTTGACTTAAACTCTGATTTTAAAGCATGTCGTACTTTACTGAATTTTGTGATATGAACTATACTTGCATCTAGCTCGTCACTACTTCTCAGCCTTTATTTATTGTTGTTACTTACTGAGTTGGTGTACTCACGTTACTCTCTGCACCTTGTGTACAGATCCAGGCATTTCTGACCACGGTAGCGGTTGTTGATATATTAAGTAGCGGATCATCGAATATAGCAAGGTAGCTGCCTAGCGATCGCAGCCCTTCTTTTCTTCTTCCTTATCTTCCCCTTAGTCGTACTTTGGTTTTTCCTAGACTATGTTAGTCTTGTTGTTATCAGACAGTTTGTAGTAGTTTCTCATGACTTAGTGACACCCTGATGTTAGGATATCTTTTCCGCATTTTATTTTGAGTTGAACTCTTTTACGAAGATTTTAGTATGAAAAGCTTTAACTTATCTTTTAATGAAATATCGAAGTGTTTTGGAAGTGTGTCAGCTTGCCTTGTAACACGATAGGCTCCATCACGACATGATGTAGTTTTGGGTCGTGACAACTAGAGAGATTGATGACTGAGTGAGGCCGAGGGCCTGAGTGAGAGTGATATTTTGGGATCGGGCTGCATGCCGCAGCATGTTATATTGATTACATTTTATGGGATCGGGCTGCGCGCCGCAGCGATATATTGACTACATTCTATGGGATCGGGTTACACGCCGCAATGATATATTGTTTACCTTCTATGGGATCGGGCTGCACGCCGCAGCGATATATTGATTACATTTTATGGGATCGGGCTGCATGCCGCAACGATATAGCGTTTGGGCTGAAGGAGTCCCTCCGGAGTCTGCATACCCTCAGTGAGCGCAGTCGACTATATATATGTGGATCGGGCTGTACGGTGCAGCGGTTATTGTACATGGCTGAGTGATTGAGTGTGTTGAGCATTGAGCATAGTGAGAGAGGATGCGAGATAGTGAGATTGAGTACTCTAGGAATGTGAGAACATGAGCTCATCATCGAGATCCATTTCATCTGACATGCGTACTTGAGATACATGCATAGAGATGTATTTCCTTCTGCTACCCAGTTTTGGGGACATTTATAATTTTACTTGTATCTTAACATGTACGCATAGAGACGTACTATCCTCGTCCTATTTGAAAATGAAACATCTTACTTATTGTTGAAAGGATTTTTGGGAAAAATCATAGTTTTCAAACTTACTCGTATTTTGGCATTTTCGGTAAAAGAGTTGATTTTTCACTGAGATACTTAAAAAACACGCCTATTTTCTGGAACTATGAACGAGCTGAACATTTTACTTCTGAGATACCTCGTTTATTACTTGTATTATGATGTTATGAACTGTTGTGGAATATTGGCATTGGACCCGACCTTGTGTTAGCTCGTCATTACTTTCAACCTAAGATTAGGTTTGTTACTTACTGAGTACATGGGGTCGGTTGTACTCATACTACACTTCTGCACCTTGCGTGCAGATGTTGGTTGCTGATGTTGTTGTGTTCGATGGGAGCTGGATTGAAGATGTACATGCGTCCCGGTTGTAGCTACCACTAGTTCATGGTAGCTTTAGATCTATAAAACATTGTTTATGTACTTTTCAAACAGACGATGCATTTATTTCATTTCATCTTTGTAAACTCTATTCTAAGAACCTCATGATTTGTACTACCAGTCCTTAAGAAATATATAAGATTCAGTAAATTACTTTCGTTTAATTGTCTTGTTAATATCACTGGAACTGAATATTTACTAGTTGGCTTACCTAGCGAGTTAGGTTTGGTGCCATCACGACTAGTAGATTTGGGATCGTGACATTAAGTCCTAATATTTTTGTTAGATATTTTAGAAGGAGAGTCACCTCTTCCTCTTCCTCATCATCATCCTCTTGTTGACCCACATCCCTTTGTCATTTTATCTTCACACTCAAATAAGTAACAACCATCAACAAGTAAACAAATAATTTACTCCTAACATACAAAAAATTAACACCGTAAATAATCATGTATCCTTTGGTGAAACATCTCGTGATTTGTTAAATATCTTTACAGATGTTCCAAACATCTTATATGAAGTGTCAAACATCTTAATGAGATGCTTGAAACATCTCTGAAGATGTTTTACAATCAATGAGTTAATTAACAGTTGGATATTTCAACCATATCATAAGATGTTTTAAACACTCTGATGAGATGTTTGAAACATCAGCGCAAAATGCCATTAACCAAAAAATATCTCTTAAGATGTTTCAAACACTCCACCCAGATATTTGAAATATTTGGTAAAAAATATCGCTTCACAGACCTAGAAATGGAGTAACATCCATTTCAACTACACAACAACTAAATTTTTAAGTTTGTGGAACAACCACATCAACTACATAAAAATCACAACAACAACATAAAAATACCATATTTTCGGCCAACAACTTCAACTACATAGGAACTCTAGAATTTCAGCACAAAAACTGCACAACGACAAAAAGATACAAAAATACCAATAAAAGTTAAAAGAATCCATAGCAATTTAATAACAAGTTTAGGGTTTTATCTATGGGTAGGAAAAAAAACATATCTTAATGAGAGGAATCTCGAGTTCAAAGCAAAGTTTGAATGAAATGGAGTAGAAGCCGATTTTTGGAGCCATCATGATTTTCAACTGATTTTCGAAGCTGAGTTGAGAGGGTTCAAATTGAGAGAAATAGGGGAGAAAATCAGCCTGATTTTGAAAAAGAAGAAAGAGAAAAAATGAGGTAGGTGGAGAAGAATGGTTTTGGGGTGGGTTTTAATTATTTTTTAGCTTTTAAATTTTACCCCCAAGTTTTTAAGTTTGCAAAATGACCCTCGGCCACCCATAATCACCAGGGGTGTCAATAGTTCGGTTTGACTAATTATTTTATAAAAATTTGTACCATACTAATTTTTTGATTGTTCTATTATGTATAACAAAAATTAGACTTTTTAGCAGTACATTGTAGTTTGCAAATTATAATCGCTAGAATACCATATGTCTTACTAGTGAATATGCTGGAAATAATTTAATTTCAGCAGGAGTAGTATAATAAGTTTGTGAATTAGGATTCTAAACTTAATATATAAATATATTTTTCACATGTAAATTTATTTAATACGGTTCGGTATTTTTTCGGTTTATTTTCATAAAATAAAAAACATACCTTAATTAATAATATGATTACAGATTCGTATAAAAATCTACAATTTTAATAAAAGAAACCTAGAAATCAGTTTGATTCGGTACGGTTCGATCAATTTAATCGGTCCAATAACCCATCTTTTGTTAACCAAAATATGTGTCTCAAATCCTTACACAAGATTTAATAAGTCTTTTTAAACTCATTTTCCCAAGTAACTACTACATACTTTCTTGGATTAATAAAAATACAATTGAAAAGAATAATTACTACTGTTTTTAAAAAATTTTAAAATGAAAAATATTTTATATTTGTTATAAATATATATTATATAATGGATGTTTATTTAGTACTCCGTTGTAAATAAGTTTTCTGAAGAAACTTATCCATATGGGACACTGCCGTAAATATGTTTATCTATTTAGTACTCTATTGGAATAAGCCTCCTGAAGAAGCTTATCATTTTGGTACTCCGTTATGGATAAACATTACCCCCGAAAGAAGATTATCTACATCTGGTACAGTAGCATCTTACAAGCAACTTACAAGCAGCTTACACAGCAACTTGCAGTAGCAGCTTACAAGAAGCTTACGTAGCAGCTTACACATCAGCTTCTTTTCTTCTATAAATGGAGAAGATTTCAGCTCATTATGTACATCAGTTTGAAAGTTGAATAATAGATCAATTTCTCTCTCTCCACTTGTCTTCGGTTTATTTAATTTATGGCCTTTATTTTATAACACGTTATCAGCATGATCTTTTAACCAATTAAGCACTTTATTTGAGTTTAATTTCTTGTACATGAAGCAACTCACAACCACAAAGAAGGCGAGAAAACCATTGGCTACTGTCAGGTAGTATCATTTCTTTATACTCACTCATGTTTCCTACTAGCTAAGTTTATAATCCGCATAAGATCATATATGCTCATAATTAAGATGATCGCTAGGTAACCATTTGGACGTTTGTACTGTAATTATCACATGTGATCTTGAACAACTTGTATATTTTAAAATACTGTAATTTGTATACTTATGTTCTGTTTTACACGTACATGATTTTGAATTAAGGTTTATAATTTTACTAATGAAGAGTAATATCGCAGAGGGGATTACAAAGTGGATAATATTGTTAGATCCACTTAAACTTTAGCAAAGTTTGCAAGAAATATACAATCACCAGAAGTGCTATGTTTTATATATCTGATTGTAACTAAATTTTATTAACCACCAGAAGTGGTATATGCCTATGACCACCAGAAGTGATAATTTAGGCTTCCTATAGTTACAATGGAAGATAAGCTACATAAATATTCTATATATTGCATGCCCGCCTCGATTTGCTCCTGAAGTAGTAAATATCTTAAGAGAGTTTGAAGCATCATAATTTAGTGTGATTAATTCACATTCAAATAATTATGTTCCGTTCTCTGAAGGATGAGAACTTTTGATAAATATTAATTCATTCCCTGAAGTGAATGTGATAATATTAATAAAGCCCGTAAATATAAACGTGCTCTTGATGTAAACATATTACAATTCACCTCCAGAAGAGGTAATATGATAGAGAGAATATATACTCAATATTTTGTATTTTAAATTTGCTCCTGGAAAAGTAACACAGTTGAAATTTCCTCCTGAAGTAGGAAAATATTATGAAAGTGTATCTTTTTGTGCTTAAACAAAATAATGAGTTATTCAAAGTTATTTTTTAAGCATATTTTCATTCCTTGGAGTGAATGAAGAAATACCACAACTCACCTCCTGAAGAGCTAGAACAACAGAGGATATACCTATTATTTTGTGGCATAAAAATCATTGTCGCACGTACCTGTTGTGCGTAAAACATCTTGAATAATTTTATTAAGTATCATTCTAAGGCAAATGCATTCTTGTAAAATATTTTCTACTGCAACATATTAATATATTATGGTTAGTTATTGAGTTCCCTGAAGGAAATAACAACTCGTGCATCTTTCCTTAAAAGATGCAATGACTATGTGGTTGCCGCATTGATACAAAATTTTCAGATGTTAATGGTATTTCTCCTTGAAGGAGATATTTGTCACAAAGTTATAAATTTAGAATTAGCTTTATATTATTTATTTGATTATGATTTTATCTCATGATACCAGAAGTACCTGAACAATATTTGGTAGTACAAAATGTATCAATAACTCCTGAAGAGCTAACTGTTTGGCTAGAAGACACATGACACCAGTAGTGTCTGATAGATATTAGATTGTGGATAATAAACGAAGGCTCTCGAAGAGCTTACATACAAATATGTCATTCATATTATATGATTATGGTCAAAACATATGTTGTAGTAAACCTGAAGTTTACTAATATAAATGGCTATCATATTGAGACTACACATGATTAGAAGATTGAAAATCTTCATGTTTTTGCAATCATAGGGGGTAAAATAATATATATGTGAGAAGTTACCCGCCTTATTCTTCAATTTGTACTACATCATGTATCACAGTAAACCAGAAGCTTACTAATGCAAAAGAAGTCACAGTAAACAAGAAGTTTTACTGAGGCGAAAGTTGCTACTGTAAACCAGAAATTTACTGATACAAAATTAACCACAAGTAAATCAAGAAGTTTGCTGATGCAAAAGTTTATGTCACAATAAATCAGAAGTTTACTTAGAGATAGCACATTCCATGATAAACTTGAAGTTTTCATTTGCCATTTTTTGATGAGCTATTTGAGAATTCAGATAAGCATATACTGAAGAACTAGAAGATTCTTCAAGAATTCTCTTGTGTTGCTTATTCTCATAATAAATTGATTATACCGGCTAAAGTTGGGACTAAGACCCCTAATCTGAAATATATAAAAGGTGAATATGGGCTCATTCACCTATCATGTGAACCACTTATATATGCATATATGCGATGGTTACATGTGCGATTATTGTCAACCTGCAGTTTGGCATTTGAAATTGCTTTTCTCAGTTAAGAGCATAATTTTCAGATTATGAAATCAAGACAGTTCATCTTGATAATGCTGGTTTATATCCAAGCTGGTTTAGCATTGAATACCTCCTATTAATGGCTAAACTATTACTTATGAGAACAAAGTTGCATATGTTGGTCTAAGATTTTCTAAATTGCATACGCAGCACTTGTATGTATCAGACCAACAAAATATGATAAGTCCTCCCCTCACAATTGGTTTAGGATCAGAACCAAATATTTTTACTATCTTTTGATGTGTAGTATATGATTAATTTCTCCACCACAATGCACAAAAATATATTTTCCAAAGAATATTGGGGAAATATGTTAGTTTTTCTAACATTTGGGGGATGGAATAAACAGCTGAAAATATGCTATATGAATCGAATTATCATTAGCATGATCCTCAATCAGAAGATAATTCAAGTCAAATGCCAGAAGCATTTGTTGATCCAAAATTAAATATCATATTTCAGCTGCAAATGCTCCTATTAAAATTGAAGTCCCTGAAGGATGGTGTTTACTGTACACATGAAGTGTGGTAGACCAATCGGTTCCAAAGGTAACGATCCTTGAATATGATAGGAGCAAATGATCAAAATGATCATAATAAGGAGGAAATAAACTATGGAGGAGCCCACGACATAACATTTCATGAAACTCCTGAAGAAGTTCAGGTACCTGAAAATAAAGAAAGTGATGAGATCTCAACAAGTTATGTCGCTTGCGAACCGATATGAAATGATCGTCGATGATATATTTGATATAATATAGTGCATAATATTGTAAAAGATTGTGATGATCGGACCTGCAGTCCAGACACCTGAAGATGTCATGCCATTTGAATGTAAGTCATAACCTATATGACTCATTTGATTAATTCTATATAAAGATCCCTGAAGGATTTAAAATGTCTGAAGCATATATTTCAAAGTCTCGAGAAATGTATTCAATAAAATTATAAAGATCTTGTATGGTTTAAAGCAATCTGGGTGCATGTGGTATAATCGCCTTAGTGAATATTTGCTGAATAAGGTTACATAAGTGATGTTATTTGTCCATGTATTTTTATAAAGAAAATGGCATCAGAATTTGTTATACTTGCTATTTATGTTGATGACATAAATCTTGTTGGAACTCCAGAAGAGCTCCAAAAGACAATTGAATATCTTAAAAAAGAATTTGAGAAGAAAGATCTTGGAAAAAAAAAACTTTGTCTTGTTCTGCAAATTGAACATTTAGCAGACGAGATCTTTATCCATCAATCTGCCTATACAGAAAGGGTCTTAAAACGCTTTTACATGGACAAACCGCACCCATTGAGTACACCAATGGTTGTTCGATCACTTTAGGTGAATAAGGATTTGTTCCGACCTCCAGAAGAGAATGAGGAACTCCTTGGTCCCGAAGTACCATATCTCAGTGCAATTGGTGCATTAATGTATCTTGCTAATGCTACAAGG